>JAPQRP010000018.1:19372615-19385836 GCA_037367295.1 Apogon hyalosoma
TGCTCCGAATTCTGCACTCTGAACGTTGTCCCAGTGGCTGATTTATATCAATGTTGGATTTACCTAGGGCGCCGTCCCCCCACCCCCCGTTTGAAAATCTGCAGAAAAAAAAATGCTGCTCTGACCAGGAGTCAGACTTGAGCCTTCCACGTCGCTGTCCAAAGCATTACCTACTGAGCTAAATCTCTGCTCTTTAAATCCCACCTATTTCCTATCCACTTGCCTTGGTACGTTTTGGGATGTGACTTTTCAGGGTGTAACAAGTTACCAGTCTACACGATATAACGAGGGCACTGATTGGCTCTGTGGTAATTGACAAACTGATATTTCGTGCCATAGTACTGTGTCAATAGCCACGTGGATTATTTTAAGTAAAGCAACTCAACAAAAATACATTGCTGGGCCTCTTAATCTCAAGAGGATATGAGATTAAGAGGTCCCTAACATTAAAGAGTCATGTAGGGCATTAAAAGCAAAAGTAGATAGGTAACCAGTGTATTGAGGTCAAAATTGGTGTGATATGATCTTGTCTTTGAGTTCTAGTTGTAATTCTGGGAAGGAGATAGTGAACTAGCTGTGGTCAGTGGAGGGAAGCATCTTCCAGTAAAAGTGTCATTTTTATTTTCTTGAGCCAATGGTAAAAAAGGCATCCCCCTGTTAGGGATGAGTAAAGTAGATCTGTATCTTTATTATAAAAAGTAAAAAAAAAATAAAAACAAACAAATAAAAAATTTAAAAAAAAAACCCACAACAAAAAACAGAGAGGTGGCACTATCTGCTATTATTCTGGAACAGTGGAAAAAATTCTCTGTGTTAGGTTGGTTTTTCAAAGGTCTTGGGCATTGCTGCATGTTGAGACACTGTTATAGCACTTTTGCCAAATAGTGTCAGGAAAAAAATGGTTTTGGTGAAATATGCACATCCCTACAAAAGAAACCCACAAATAAAAAGATGTGTGTCTTTGTTGAAACATATCATTTTCAGTGTGGCGTTGCAGTTCAGAGGTTGATGTTGTGGGTGCCCAGATGCAGATAGAGTAAGGATGGATGATGACAACTGAAATACTCATCTGGAAGATATACAAGCAAGACCAGTTAAATGCTGCTTTTAGCTCTACACAAGATTAAAACACAATCAACCAGGAAACAAAGAAAACAGACAATAAAATTTAATAAATTGATATAAAGTATTGTAAACACAGGTCTAATATATGACAAAGACCTGTCTGCTTTAAGTAATTTTCATCTTGAAATGCTACTGAGAGTGATCTAGTCAGATGTACAGAGTTTTACATATTTGTGTAATTTTTTTACAGCAGTTACTTTAACTAAACTTTACATGCATATTCTATGTGAAATTATTCCTGGCAGCTTCTTGACACTAATGATGCATAGCTAATAATGATTTTATTCATTTTAGTTTGACTTTGTTTTGAGTTATTTGCTCATACACGGTGCAGTTTAAACAGTTTCATATCTTCCCTCCACATCATATATATTATTTGTGCTTTTTGTTTCTCTTTGTCAATGCAATTATATAAAAAAACATAACATGTTTCTCGTTCCTTATATCTATAGTAAACACAAGCTCTGTCATAGTTGAAAGCCATTATATATTTTGTGTCTCTTGTGAGCATCATCTGTTTCAGCTGAACCTCTGTAGCGGCAGCAGCTTACATTTTTATGGAGATAAAAACCTATGTGACAAAACAAGCAGTGAGTATTCTGGGATGCACATCAAGAAAATGTGTGCGTCTTTTCCAGTTTGGTCCTCCTGAAGTGACATTTACAAAGTTGTTTGTCACATTTTTAATTTCCACTCATAACTTCAGAGGAGCTGACATTCAGTGCTTTCATCCGACTTTTCTTGTGTGACACGGCATGATGTTAAAAAAAATTCCCTGAGGCAGGAAATGTTTTTTAATAGGGACTCTGTTACAAGGCCCAAGGTTTTAAAAGATGCTTCTTGAACATCTGTGTAGCACACAGGCAATTTGAGATAAGATTCACACAGGGGAAGTTAATTAGCAATATGGATCAGGCTTAATGAATACATGAAGTATATCTTGAGATGCAAAAGCACTGGATGCCTCTATTAAATACAACTTTTATTTCAACCCCATCGTAAAACTTGCACGTATGGCGCTTTACTTGATAATTGCGTGCATTTACCCGGATCTCATTTACAAATCATCCCACTGCCTCACAGCCTGTAGTGCCACTGTTCACTGAAAATGCACACTGATTTCTTTTATTTATTATTTCTTTTTTGTGTGTGATGGGAAGTAATTTTCTGTAATGCGTGATCAGGGTGTTTTGAAAGAGCCATTTCATCTCACTGTGCTGGTCCCTTTCTCTGTAGGGGACCCGGCTGTTCCTGTTCCTCTATCAACACCAACCACTGAAGCTGAAAGATTCTGCTGCTGCTGAAGCTAAATGAGACTTCACACTCCTCTGCTTTCTGCTCCTCCTCCTCGCCTTTCTCTCCTTTTCTTCTACTCACTGTAGTTTCATTTTAAGCTATTTCGCGCTATGCCTATTTGTCTTGCACTCATCCCATCTACATTCCATTCACCTGCAAAAAGAGCAAAAATGAAGTCCAGAGCGACAGTGAGAGAGCGTGGAAAACTAAAAGACACAGATGTCATTAAGTCAAAGAGGAAATCACGATATGTAAAAATAAATTAGGGGAAATAGTGTGGGCCAAGTGAACTCAACAAATGTCTGTCACTGTGCTTCATCAGTGTAATTCACTGTAGCAGGTGTTTGGACCCTCAAAGCCAAGTTTAAAAAGGAGAACAATGGTGGTGTCAGCTATTCATGTAATTAGAGTATCAGAGGGTGAATAAGTGATCAGAGGAGCAACCCACTCTCTGCCCACATTTGTTTTAATAATATGTTTCATGCTGCACCATTTCATGCATTTAGTTCCTTTTGCTCAGCAACAGCATTGTCCATAACATGATTATTATGCTTTCTATTGTTTAGGGGTGGAAAAAAAATAATAGCAGTTTTTCCATGCAGAGCACAATAAGTGTCAGTGACTTGGTAATGATAAATAAAAGGCCTAAGACCTGTTTGTCCATATGTGCAAAAACTGCACTGGAAAATCCCATCTGGTGTAATTTCTACTGTGTGCTGAATTTCCTGTACAGCAGCTAAATGCCAACTTGACAGATCTTTTTTAAAAGATTAATTATTGAAAGGTTTGGGGTCTTAAATATACAGTTGCTCATACAATTGTTGGAAAAAGCTTTACGTGGACCTTGTGTTGGGAATTCTTAGACAAACTATTATATTCACAACAAAGAATTATTAAGAAAGTCTGATGATTTTAAGAAATGTTCTTACTTATAAGGAAACCAACCTCTACAGCAACTGTAACCTCTTATCTTAGTAAATCTTTATTTTAATAAATATGAAGCACCCTATCAACAAGCATATTTGCATAACAGAAAATGTTTTCCAATGAAACATACAGAATGTTTTTTGACTGATTTCATCGTGATGTGATTTTAGTGATGGCAAAAAAAAAACAAAACACTCGTTTCTACAAAGCCCGCCGTCCAATTTACCTGCACCACAATTCTTGAGGTCATATAATGTGCTGCTGTCACAGCTGTATAAAAAGGAACTTATCCCATCTCCCATACACAGGCTCCCAATGAATGCCAAGTAGGAGTGGAAGGTGCATCTCTATACATATAAAGTAGTATATGCAGCTTGTATTGCACAGTTTCTGATCTGCTCTGGATGGACAGTATCAGTCTTTCATGGCCTCTAGCCCTTCCTTCCTGCTGGTTTAGTAGCTATAGAACTAAGTGACTGAGATACACAGCAATGTCTTCAATTAGCATGGTTATTAAAGACAAAATACACAGGTCATGTTAATGTTTATTTCGGTTCCCCCTTTAAATCCATGAGCTTCACTTTCCATTAAATTTGCCAAGTCTGAGGTTTGTTATATACCACTGCTGAAAATGCATTCTCGATGTTAGCCTTTTAATAAATACAATGTTTGCTTTTACAATTTGTTTATTCTGACCCTGCAATGTTCTTGCATGTATTATACATATGTTTGTGTTTGCATGCAAGTGTATGTCTCTACATTTGTATTATGCAGGTATATACATGTATTTTGTTTGTGTTTTTAGTGTTCTATGTGGAAGATTTTGTAAATATGCTTCAAAAATCCTGGTAGCTCTGAGTTGCCATCCATTGCATGTCTGACTATCAAAACAGGTGATTTATTTATTTAACTATTTTGCCATATAACATTTATTGTTCTTATTTCTGCTGGGAGGTTTTAAAGTCAAAAGCTATCATTTCCATTTTTTATTTCATGATGTGACAAATGTGAAAATAAATGTGAAAATGAGAACAGAGCTATGTAAAACGCCACTTAATGTGTGAGTAAAGTAAAAAATGAAGAACCTAAAGTGTTTTACTGACACTATACAACAAGTGAAAAAGCATAATGACACCACTGTCAGAGATAACCTTCATAAGAGCAAAGATATGTCATCTTTATGAAGACATTCATTAACTAATGTAGCAACAGCCACAAGTATAATAATAAATCAAAACACTTAGAGCAAAGGAATCTTCAGAGAGAGGATTTCACCTCTGAGACAGCACAAGAGTGATTGAGATGTGCAGTGCTTCACAGCTTTACTCACTCACAGATAGACCTTTCTTTTCCAAGAGATGAAGGAGAGAGAATGACATTCAGAAAAGCTATAAAGTAGACATTTAATGCATGACTGATTGTACCGATCAAAGCAAGGACATCAAATAATATGATGTGCCATACCATGGCTAGTTTCAATCATGCAAAAGGTCATACTCTAGGTATGTCTACTTTGTCAAGAAGGTTTCACCTCTCAAATGATGGATTTAAACCAGAAAAATTCAAAAGTACTGTGCCTTTTTGCTCTGCCCTGCTTGAGTCTCATAAGAAAAGCTGAAAGTTCCCATATTCTAAAAATATATTCACTGTTCACTCAAATTTATTAAGGCTTTCAATTTCATTTCTCTTTTATCAACCTCTAGGCCTTTCTTTTATCTCTGCTGTAGCCTATTCATCAGGCTGTTTAATCTTTTTTTGTAATGCTCAATATCATGTGTTTAAATGGCTGTACATCACAGCGTAGATCAATGTTTGACTACCTTCTATTTCCATGACAAATATAATGGTGATAGTTTTGTATTTTGCTTTGGACAGCGCTTACAGTTATTTTCCAGTCCTGTCCTGAACACACACAGTTATACACACTATCATCTGGGACCTGCCCACTACAATCACCACTCTTCTACCATTAGCTGCTGTGTGGTTCCACTGGAACAATTTGGGGTTTCTTCTGCATTCAAGGACAGTTTAGCAGCAGTGGCTGTGGGAGCAGTGAGCCCTTTTCATTTATTTTCCCAACCCAAGCTGACAACATTTCAGTCAAAGGCCCACTCCCTAACCTCTAGGCTTCCCAGGTCTGACTTAATCTTTTTCACTAACACTTCACTGTGCACTTGAAAATCTGTCATGACCTACTGAGGCCACACCGAGCAGCTCCACTGAAGCAGCTAGGGGTTAACAGCCGCTGTCAAGGACATCTTGACAGAAGCTGCACTTTTGGATGCAGCTGGGTTGTATGGTCGGGTATTTACTATAATGGCAACTTAACAACAAACTCATATTGACAGACCAGCAGTAGAACAAAAAACAAACACTTTACAGTCCATTAGAAATAACATGGTAATAGCAGTAGTTTCCTACCCTATTAATTACCCTACTAGTACCACATTATTACCCCTGTAATGATCTACTGTACAGTGTTCCCTACACTGTGGTGGGGATTGAAGGAGGTACTGTTAATATCACTGACCCTTTGGAGGACATTTTATTTCATTCTTTTCTTGCTGCTTTCTTATATTGTTGTAGAATTATTACAACACTGTGTTGAAAGTGGGGCTGGGCGATATGGGAAAAAAAAATCATATCACGATAAATGTTTTCATGTCAGACGATATTGATGTGTCACAATACAAATCAAATCACTATTTTTGTCAAGATTAGATTTTCCGTTACTCATAAGTTAGTTGTGAAGACATCAGAAGGTTATGTTTCATTTAAATATGATTTATTTTCTGTCAGAGGCTGAACAGATGTTGACAGATGTGTTGAAGAACATTATACAACTGTTTCAGATAAATAAAACAGGTACATCTATTTAAAACTAAACTAAAAGTCTGACCAGCAGGTAAAAGCTCTCAAGTTTTAAAAGAGAACACAAATGAAAAAGACCATCGTCACCAAACAATACCGGGGATACACATGTGGCGGTGCGTTCCTTAACTGCTATAACTGGCATAAAACCTAAAGGGAAACTTAAGGAAAGGTGAGTGTTTGCGTTCTTCACATAGGCTACATGTATTCATTCAGGACACCTCCTTACTGTATTGAAGGCCCCGAACTGAAACACTTCGCATCCAACTATTCAGTAACCCGGTCACCCGAGTTCTCAACCACATTTTCTCCTGAGAGAACAGTCATTATCTCCCGCTGCAGCCCAAACATTAGCATGTGTGCTGTAGCTGGCTCTAATACTTGTGCTGTGTACATCACCCTAACTTGATGTGGCTCTAGTATGATTGGTTGGGTGTGGCACTGTTTAATTATGATTGGCTGTTCTTATGTCTATCAAAACATGGAAGCATCGAAATTGTATTGAGCATGTCTCATATTTCTATCAAGGAAAAATGTATTTTGTGATGCATTTTGTTATCGTTTTCTCACCCTATCCTAGTTGAAAGTGTTGAAATGTATAACATTATTACATTTCAACACTGCATGTGATGCATTGAAGCTCTATGTCATCTCATGAATGCGTTGCATTCTGTCAATGTCATCTTTTTGCTTCAGCCATGAAGATATTTTTCATCCTTTGAGAAAATGGACACTTGGTCTAAGAGTTGGCATGTGGAAGCTCAGCATGCTCAGTACACACAGACCAGTTTCTGTCATTGTAATAAATACAGACTCCTTGAGATTGGCATGATATCTTATGTGCTAATTATCTGATGTCTGAGTTGTCTATGGAAGTAATGTTTGTTTTACAAAACACTAACATTATTTCTGTTATCAGGGTTGTTCGCTGCTGTTGAAGAGCCTCTCAGTTTAAGTGTAGTTTGTGTGGTTAATTTAATATTCACTGCCAAGCTCTGTGACAGTTAAAAGTTAACTTAAGTTAACTGGTAGTATTCAATTTTTAAGACCACTGTGGAGCAAAACAGACTATGATGGGGCGCCATAGCCATTAATGGGAAACACTGCTGTAAAGTGCTTCCCATTTTCTTAATTTCACCATTGCTTTAATGTCTGTTTTACTTCTTAAAGGCAAGAGGTCTGTCTATTGTCGCCCATCCATTCTCTCATTTGTTTTTTACAGATACATGGCATAATACAGAAAAAAAAGGAATAAGTGCAGTAGGCAATGTGATGAGTTAACGTTGAATATTTCTGTACAAAAGCTCACTTATACAGACCTCAGAGAGGCACAAGGCCAGGGTTACATCCTTCATTTTAGCTCTGTGTGTCTGCACAACTGCACACGGCTACATACATACACACACGCGGTGATCTCCAATGATGAGTAATGGCCAATTCAGCACGCTGATATGAAGCTGCAACATGGCTGAAAATGACAAAGACTACTATTATAATGCTTCATCATTCATATCTATGTCTCATTTAGGGCTGCGGCAACTCCATTACGTCCAAGCATTTTTTCATTTACACAGAAAGATCTATGGCAGATTCCATACATCATTATGCACATGCCATAAGCAGATTATATGTAGAGATATGGTGCCACTATCCAGATACTGGCATCGCCATGACCTTACCTAATAAACCGCACTGAGAAGCCATTTCTCATTATAAAGACCAAAGGCCCTTTATGCCCTACGTTAAAGATATACACATATAGGGATGGAGTGTTCTGTCCATCCTTTGCCTTCATTATGTCCATATTTCTGTCTGTCCTCAGGGAGCTTGCAGATGTGAATCCAAATGGAGGAAACAGAGCAGTACCTCTAGGAACTGTGGGGGCAGTGTTGAGACTTGAAGAGAATAATTTCCAGAAATGGTTCAACTTTTCAAAGAGCGACTGTCTGAGCTGGTAAAAAAGTACCAAAATATATACGACAACTATCCATCCCAACATTAGTACTACCTCCTCTGTTGTCGCCATGTTTGTTATGATTTACTTTGTTCTTCTTCTTCTCAAAAAACTTGTCTCCTCTTCATGGTATTCAACTAGTATGTTAATTAAGAGTGGCACCCTTTGGTGGATTGATTGACAAACATTCATTCCAGCACAATAGACACATGGAAGTACAAAGGTAGTGATGCTTGACAGAATTTATAAACCGATGAACCCATTTATGTACGTAAAGCGAGCATAAATGGGCCTTAAAAGTGCAATTCCACCAACACAAAAAATCCTTCATTATATTATATCTGTTTATAGGACAAAAGTTATAACAACATAATTTGGTATGACAAGATATAACTTTGCAATAAGTGAAACATAGCTTAGGGTTAAAATTACTGAGCATGGCGGATGGTGTTACATTCACTAAGACAAAAGCTAAAATGGATTATCTGAAGCAAAAGCACATTTAATATGTCACTCTTATGCACAAGATGAGTACGCTTTGTGCAAATTTAACTGCGGGTTGGGGTATAAAACACTTTACTACATTGCCTCTGCAATATGAGAAACAGAACTCACTTGAATCATCATGAATTTTGCAAAATTTTGCATTTCATTTTCCAGTTACCAGGAAAAGGCTGAACAGTTAATATAGGTTACAATTCTACCCTATAAACCATTTGATTCATTCAAGGACCTGAAAGAATTCACATCAACAGCAAGGGTTTTCCTGGATGATCTTTGTTAATTGGGAGTGTCTTTCTTTGCAAATAGAACTTGGTCTGATCCACTGTGTAAAAAGTCAAGTTATTATTCAGGAGTGATGAGGCAAATCTTTAATCATGACATAAAAGTTGTCAAAATAATATAATATCTAGTGAGAAAAATCTGGGTGGCAACATATTGATAGAAATCTGAGCCACAAAATCCTCCAGCTTTTCCAAGGGACTCAGTATAAAGACCATTAAATAAGAAAATAATTAAAGTATTGATCTTCTCAACAACAATGGTGTTTACAACACGTGCACGTGATTATTAGGCTTATCCTTGCTTTGATTGTTTGCAAAAGAGAGAAATATGTTTTTTCATATCCCTGTATCCATGGTAAATACTAGGTTAGGTGGGGTACACATCTAAGGATTTTCCAAATCATAAGCAAGTTTTTATCTGTTACAGACCCCACACATGAAGACAAAAAATCAGGGATTGAACAGTTTTGATTGTATTGTGTGTGGTGTGCTCCAATAATCTCAACACAGCACACCACACACATAACGATTCTGTCCCAACACTGATCTAGTCCTCCAAGACAGAAATCTCAAGCAACCAAACATGATCTAGCAAAAACAAAGACGGGGACGGGTAAAAAAAAAAAAAAAAAAAAAAAAAGAAGAGAATTTTTGCAGGTACAGGTGTGAAATTAAACAAAATGCAAATGAGTAGCAGACAAGGAAGTGAAAAAAAATTTGTCGAAAATAATTCTCGGGACATTTAATGATGATGATCATCTAATTTGACCGTGGTTAATCCACATCCGGTTTGTTTTATTTTAAAGAGAGTTTCAAGTCTATTTACATCTGCCTACAGATGTCATTGAGCAGCACATACAAAGATTTAATGATGGGGTGCATTTTAGGCAGAAATAAAGCCCTTAAAAGTGACTTACTGTGGAGACAGTAGGTTAAATCACAGGTCGGTTGGATTGCAGGTCTAATGTATACGTGTACAGACGGGTGCGGGTTTGGAAAAGTGGATCCGTATAAGAGTCTGCTCAGGAGTTATCGGCTTTCCACACACACATAAAGATTTTTCATCGGAAATATTGAACAAGTTTAATATTTACGATTGTCAGCCCCGACCTGTTTCAGAGCCGATTATAGGGACAAATTCGCTCTTAACACACCTAAGACCACAGGATGATCTGATAAGTCAAAAGATAATCTGGGGTTTGTCGTCCTTGGTCGGGAAAGGGGAAAATTGGGACAAAAACAGTCCGATTATCTTTAAGTGTGTACCCCGCCTTACTGGTTGCTGCACGTACTAAGGCTGATAATGTTTACAACTTACAAAATTTAATGACTTCCAGTTAGTACTCAACTAATCTTGAATCAAGTTGAATTGATTGCTATTACTATTGAAAACAAGGCCACTTTGTTAGTTAAATGCCAACATCATATTTGCAGATTTAACATTTAAAAAAATAAAAATACACTAGATATTGTTTCTTTCTTGTAGTGGGAAAAAATAAAACACCATAACGATGAGTTACGTACAGTGGAGTAATGGTGCATTTCAAAATGCTGGGAGGTGGGAAGTTTCCGACATCCAGCTAGGGGTCCGATCAACCCATAACACATAGACACATTTTGTGTTTAACAGTCTCTGTCATGTAAACAGAATAACTTATATGCATGTATTATACATATTTGAGTAGGTATTTATAAACACTTTAACATTATGTACTGAATAGATACAGAGAGACAACATTTTTAGGTGAAAAATGTCAAATTACTACTCGGTAACACATGGACATCAATCTTTTAAGATTTACACAAACATTCAAAACATGTGGTTCTCGACAGAAATTGATATCAAGTAGGACAAAACCTTTTAGATATTGTGTTCAACTATGCTGAAAATAAATTTTTGAGTAAAATATTGAAAAGTCTCAGTTTTATTGACATGAGAATGTGGTAACACGTGGACAGGCTGCCATAGTAACAGGTGGACGACTCTTTACCATTGTATGCATCACCCAAAATGTATCAAAAGATCATTACTTTCTGACAGTTTCACTCAAATATCTGAATTATAAGTAACTTGAAAATTAAAAAGTGGTATTTTTGTGGCAACACGTGGACCGGGCCTTTCAAGCAACTCACAAATGTTTAAACTCAAATATCAATAATATTCAAAAAATAATGAAAATCTAATACTTGAAACTTAATCATCTATATAATCAGACTGAATACACTTTCAAATTTTGTTGTAATTTTTTGCATCAAATTCGAGCTATGGCTATGGTGTAAAAAGTATAATCAATAAAATGGGTTGTAACTTTTTTCTACAAGTGGCATTTCAAAAAGGATAACAGTTCCATAAAATAGAGATCTTTAGCTAAAAAAATAAATCAGCCCACTTGACAGATGTGTGCAAATGTACTTTTTCATGTTAATGTTCACTTTCGCTTGATCTGACCCATATATTCAACCTCTGCTTTGACCAATGCCTTCACTATTCAAATGTAATGAATTTTCAGATACTGGCAACAGAGAATGCGCATTTATTTTTGCCAAAGCCTTTTTCATACACTTGTTTCTGCAGTTCTTCATACATTGTGGCCTTTCATTGCTGTCTGCATCTAAAATGTCACCCGTGTGTTTCTTGCTTTAATTCAGTCATCTTGCACATACACATCTTCATACTGCGCCAGTACTGTAAATAAATCTGGCACTCCATTCACCATCATTATGGAATAGGGTTAAAAAGGTATCTGGCTAGTTCCTGAGCGCAGGATGTAGCGACAAAATAAGTTGTTTCAGTGGAAGATGTGAACATAAGGAAGCATGCTGTAGTATTTATATGTCCAAGTCCCTACAAAACAATACTGTCTATAAAAAGATGTGTGTCTGTCAAAACCTGCCACCTTCAGGGTGTAGTTGCAGCTTGGAGGTTGTTATTTCACTCAGCAAGAAGGACATTTAAAGCCACAACACACAGATGGCAGAAGGAGAATGACAATCCTGCCACAGAAATATTCATCCTTATTCCAACAGAGCCAGACTATCAATTCAGTGAACATTGCAGTGGCCTTGTTAGCTTACACAAGCACACACACATAATTACTCACTAAATCTGCTTCCATTATACCGATTCACGTTTATGTTTTAGCAGTACACCAACTTTTCCACCTCTTTCAAGCACACAAACTTTCTTGTAATGTTTCATGTTATTTTCAGTGTCACTGCCCCCATGTAGGACAAGGGAACAGTGGAGGGAACATTCTGTTTGTCTCTCTGTTACTTGATTGAAGCCATGCCTGTGCAGTACACACAGACCTGTAGTGAAATTTACTTTGGGGTTTCTGAAATTAGTATACAACAGGGATGGGAAGATTATCCCATACGTACAGATACACTGACGCGCTTGCACGATCCGAGTGCACCGGTAGAGAAGCTGCAAGTGAATGGAAATTTTGGAAAGATATTGCGATGCATCGGTTATTGGATGTTTGTATCGATAAAATTTGATACATTCAATAAAGTATATTTTTACTCGCATTTAAAAGTGTTACTCTTATATTACGGGGGCAACATCTTTGAGAGGGTAAAGGAGGGGGGCTGGTGGACAGTATGTGTATATGTTTGTGTTTATGTACATGCTGTACATGTATGTATACATGTGTATAAGAAATGTGGGGATGATTTTTGCTGCTGCCTTTTTAAGTTGTTGCATGTTTTGTTTTTTGTCTCATTCACTTTGTTTTTTCCTTTTTGTAAATGACTGAAAATATAATAAAACCAATAAAAATGTAAATGCCAAAAAAAGTGTTACCGTTTACTTGGTAAAGTTTTTCTTTTCTGAAGACCCACATTAATGTGCACAGTGGATTCGCGGATGCGTACACTGCACACTACAGAATGAGCACCTATGAGCTCCGTGGATGCACTGTGGCACGTGCACCGCAGATGAATACTATATTGGTTCAGCGAGGAAGCAAAAAGTTAGGATGCCCCCCTTTTACATCTTAGTTTTCTTCACCATATCTAAATACCTGGGATTTTTTGATATTTAACTCTACTAAAATATGGAGAAAATATACCCAAAAAGCTTAAAAAAATTACTTGAAAAATATTCAGTTTAGAAATTCCATATTTTCCACATCAATGAACATCATGGAGAGGAAGAACTGATTTGATTGCCCACAAGGGGCCGCACAAAAGTTTAAAATCACTAAACACTCTTTTGTTCATATCTCTGGAACTATTTGTCTGATTGACTTCAAATCAAGT
>JAPQRP010000018.1:19423697-19447028 GCA_037367295.1 Apogon hyalosoma
GGTCCACTCACTGTTCATGCAGAGGTGGACCTTACAGACCCTGTAGACCACATTGGACCTGAGACTGTTGACTCACTCACCTCACTGGAACTGTTGTTGTCACTGTGTGTGGAAATGACCAAAAATAGTCATTTGCCCGTTAAAGGTTTAAACAGATTTTAGATTTTTAAAACGGATTTTTTTTTTTTTTTTAACATTATCCACACTGTACTTTTTTTTTTTTTTTTAATAACACATCAGTTTTTATATCACTTAGTTCTTCTTACATATTGAGATTAAATATTTGACAACTGTATTTATTTTTTAAATTGTGTTCGA
Organism: Apogon hyalosoma; assembly: GCA_037367295.1. Taxonomy (NCBI): domain Eukaryota; kingdom Metazoa; phylum Chordata; class Actinopteri; order Kurtiformes; family Apogonidae; genus Apogon; species Apogon hyalosoma. The sequence continues at coordinate 19,424,016 of JAPQRP010000018.1, forward strand.
GAGTCGTGCAACAAAATTTCGTTCAAGCGCACTGTTATTTTGCACGTGTTCTGGAATGACAATAAAGTGATCTATCTAAACATGGATTTTGCCACTGGGAGAAAAATACCAGATAGTACCTTAATTAGAAATCAACCCTCCAAGGTCTATGTCACCTGGAGCACACATAACTCTGCAGGTTGTTTTGAACAGTTGAGGCTGACAAGGTGAAAAAAAAAAAAAACACCCATAATTATCAGTTTTTCACAGGAAATATTTGCATTAGTGTTACTGTATTTCAGTTATACTTTTATGTGTTCACCTTTATAACCTTTTACTTGTTCCTTGTGGTTTTTATTGTAATTAATATTATATTTTTTCAATTCACATTTGATTATTTTTGTGTATTTATGTGCAAAGTACATTAATAAAGTTTTTAAAACATATATCAGATAATATACAGTAGGTCAATTCAAAGAAGGACACCAAACATGAGTATTGGGAAAAGCCCTGAGGGTTTTAACCCATAAAGACCCAGAGCTACTTTTGGGAATTACAAAAATGAAATTTTCTCTCTATTTAGCCTTTCTTAAGTGTTTATTCACCATCTGTTATAATATCATCCTCTGCATTTTGCGGGTTTAAAGTGACAATCAGGTATTTTCTTATATTAAATTTTCTGATCATGTAAGTGTTCCTGAAAACTCAGGTTAAAGTTGAGGGATATTATGTCAGAAATAAAGAAAACTGAAGAGAAAGTGACTTTATCAGCAAATCTATCATTAACTGAACATAAACCCAGTGTGTTCATCCACTGTCATTGATCCAACTCCATGGGTTTTACTGGTGAATCAATGTTGTAGAAGATGACAGTGTTTCCACGTTCACTACGGAGCCTCTGAACGTCCAAATGGATCATATCTGATGACCATGAAAAGATGACAGACTGCATTTTACACCAATTATTTACATGTATTGACAGGATTAATGGATCAACAGGTATTAAATAGTTTAGATCAGTAGAGGGTTTTTGCCAGTGGCTGTTTGGGTCTTTATGGGTTAATAACCATCAGTAGGAAATCACACCATGTTCTGGTTTTATATATTCTCATCACTATTTAGATGCCTTTTAATATATGTTCAAAGTGATGCAAAGTTGGAATTTTCAATGTACCCAGACTGTAGAAGTCACTGATGATTTCAGAGTCCCCTCAAAGCTTAGCTCTAGAGTTAAAGGAGTGATATCTTGCTTTTTTTTTTTTTTTTAAAGGAATTATCCATTTTAAAACATCTCCCTGTGGTCTACATAAACTGTAAATGCTCTGCTTGGGTCTGAATTCTTCATTCATTCAACTCCACAGGTCCATCTTCAACCCTATTTTTGAGTAATGACCCCAGAAAGGTGGTTTTAAGTGCTGGCCCTTTAAATGCAAATGAGCCACTTCACGCCCCACCCCCTCTAGGTTGTTGACCGTGCTTTCTGTCCCATTCAGCCACTTGTGTTTATTAATACAACCAACAACTAAACATTTTAGGTAATCAGCTCAAAGTTTGGACATGTTTTCAGTATGGACTACAACCACTGCTGCTAATAAACAATTATGTCGTACTTGGAGAAATGTTCGTCAGAAGTCTTGACCTTATATGTGCAAATGTCATGACGTATCTAGTTATAAAATGGAACAAATTAAGCAGGAATTGAAATAGGTTGTAGAAATCCACTCGATTTTTGTCGGAAGGAATACAAAGATAGCTTTGCAGCACCTGGAGGGTTCAAATTCAAACTTTTTGAACTACCAGGGTCCCCAAATTCACAAATAAATGTACCAAAGACTAATAAAAGTGGGTTTAGCAAAATATGACCCCTTTAAAGAGCTTCCTGTAGTGAATTCTCATTGCTAGCTATTTCAAAAATCATACATAATATTAGTGGGTCCATCAGGTAACTCATGTTATAGCCTGTTGTCAAGTACGCACAAATACTAAGTCACTGCTCCATCAGTCAATCATGGTCTGCAACATTTTTCCTCCTTCATGAGCTGTTCCAACATTAGTAGTGACACAGTAATGTTGTATTATTTGATTACCTGGGCTGCAACGGATTGGTCACTGACCCCATGCAGCAGACACCAGGCTAAGATGACACATTACTGGCTAGTGCTAGGTCGCATCTCTGGGATAATGGCAGAGTACAAAATTTACGGCTGCACAAACAGCAAGTGCAGAAATCCCAGAAATCCACTCAATCTGGCTCACTGACTGCTGCTTGTTTACTTGCACTCGATCAGCCAGAATCAACAACAGTACATCCCTTCTGTCCAGCAATGGCTATATACATATGGAGCATACATACATACATAATAAAAGTTCCAGTTTGGTGCATTTATGGCTCTTGCTTATAAGTAATAGACAAAGCACAATTAGTGGTGTAAGCATGACCAATACAGGTACACTTAATGAACACTTTGGTAGTGTGATGATACAAGGCATTACATAACAATAAATACTTTTAAAGTATTACTATTTTTGGTGACCTGTTGCTGAATCTATTAGCATATATAGTTTATGGAGATTCCCATGAACTGTCCTCCCATTCCATTCTGTGAACAACTCTTTCCTCCCATTTTTCTGACCCATGTAAAATTATCTAGATCTGCAACTGGTATAGTATGTACATACTGTATATAAATATATATTTCTAAGAAGTTTCATTGTTTGATATAATGTTACATAGTTTTATATATATGTTTTCAATTTATGGGAGTAGATTTCTTTTGTACATTTGGAGAAACATTAAGCTGGGGTCTGGGGGTCCTTCTGCAGGATATTTTGAGTGTCACATTTCTTCATTATGGTTAATTTTTATGCACCCATTTATTCCGTTTCTGCATCAGTTTGAGGTGAAAATGTCTATCTATGTAAAGGAAAACACAAAAATTAATTTACTAGGTGACAACTGACAACACAACAAAAATAAATATACACCATGTTTCTAATATTTATAGTTTTGTTGACCGGAGTCCATATAGAAATACCAGTATGATTTAGTCTTCTGTGTCATTTTTTTGGGAGGTCAAATGTTCAGGTGCTTCTTACTATTTCAATAATGGCATAAATTGCAGGACATTAATTGCTCATCTTATATTTCTGCTCAAGTTAAAACAATGCTCTACACATTCAAAACATATTGCACATGACTGTGTTTTGAGATGACTGCAATGCATATTGACTATAATTGATTAAAACACTGATCAGATCTATTATAGAATGTGACCTTGTTAAAGCTTCTGATGGGTATAATTATGTTTACTGCAAAAGATTCAGCGGTCATATGAGCTCATAAATCATATTCATAATAGGAAGGTGAAAAAAGACCCAATGCTGATGTAAAGGATGGATAATACAGTGTTTTTTCAAGCTACAGTCTTCTGCTTCTTCATGTTTTTACTGGAAATAACAAATGCATGCGTTCATATCTGTATATCCTAGGTGTGCAAATATATAACACTTTTTAAGACATGTTAAACTGTAAACACCCATGCATTGAATAGCTTGTAGAGCCTGTCCAAAGCCACCTTGCTGCTTTGGTGGGATACTGCAAGCAGGATAATGCACTTACAGGTGTTCTATTGTAATACATGAAGGACTTAAGGATAAGGATTTAATGCTTCAGTGTACAGTAATGTACAATACTGCTCATAAAAAGGTGATTTGCTTATAGGAAAAAGAATAAGTGATGGGAAAATGTTACTGTATTATATGACCCTATATCAATCAAACTGCAGTTTTTTTTTTCTTTTTATTGGATACTACTCTATTTCAATCTCTGTTACTTTATGTGGACACAGGGGGCCATTTATATGAATGGACTGATTTTATAATGAGAAATAATACTTGCAATATGAAAGATGGTCCACAGCTTTACATGGGCAAAAATTCCACTTTTATACACTTTTTTATATTATAAAATGTGAAAAAAAATGTAAGTCATGAAAACTTTTTGGTTTGATGGTAGCTGGGATAGGCTCTGGCACCACTATGACTCTTTAGAGGACTGAGCAGCTCCTAAAAAGAAAAAAAAATGAATGAATGGGAATAAAATGCTCTTCATGCAGACTTACAAAACATTACCAAAGTGTGAACAAAACATTGAAAACATCAGCCCCTGTATTGTCACCCCTTAAGAAAATCAATTTGTATGCAATTCAAGCAGAGGCGTTAACAATTGTTTCACCCATGAAGACCCAAACATCCACTGTGTACCAACAGCATCTACTGATGCAAACTATTTAATACCTGTTCATCTATTAATCCTATCAATACATGTAAATAATTGGTGTAAAATGCAGTTGGTCATTTTTTCATGGTCATTAGATATGACCCATTTGGACGTTCAGAGACTCCATAGTGAACGTGGAGACACTGTCATCTTCTACAACATTAATTCACCAGTAAAACCCATGAAGTTTAATCAATGACAGAGGTTGGAGACACTTGTTTTTATGTTCAGTTAATGATAAATTTTACTGAACAACTCACTTTTTCTTCAGTTTTTTTCTGTTTCTGATATAATAACCTTTGACTTTACTCTGAGCTTTGATGAACATCTACATAATCAGTGAATTAAATATAGGAAAATAGATGATTTACACTGAAAAAATCCAAAATGCAGTGGATAATATTATAATAAATGATGATAAATCATTTAGGAAAGGTTAAATAGAGGAAAAAAATTCATTTGGGAACTGACGCAAAAGTCACACTGGGTCTATACGGGTTAATTTATCTTCGTACAACAGAACGCTACTCGTTTCAGATCTTTTCATCTGTGTTTCAGTGCTAATCAAGTTTTTACTTTCTCCTCTGCCAAGAAGAAAATCTTTGGAGAAAAAAATAGAAATGATACGAAGCGGTCGCCTGATAGTCAGTGGCATTGCAGGAGCCACACTAATATGTACTGTCATTGCATCCAGATGGCAAATCAGAGAGCCTGTAATAAAACATTAACTGTAACAACTACTCTGCAAGCGGCTAAGAGACACTGCATTACACCAGTTGGTGCATTAATAGCCGTGAATTAAGAGGAGCAGTGTCGGTCTCTGAGTAGTCTTCAAACGGAGCGTCGCTTTAATGGGATCCTAGGGGCCCTACATATCAAGGCTGGGGGTCGTATGGGGAAACGCCTTTTTTCTCGAGGAAATAATGAGGTCATTCGGTGTATAATGAGGCAACTGATGTGATGGCGGGGCAAGACACAAGGGATTTCAAGCTCTGCTCAACATGAATTTGTCGAAACAGGTTTTGGATTGCAATTTTCTTTCCTTAGCCCCACCACCCCAGCCAACCCCTCCTCCTCCTCTTCTACCTCCTCCTCCTCCTCCTACTGTCTTTAACACGCTGTAATTTTGTCGTGTCATCAGTACCAGCAGGGTGTGACAACCCGCTGCTTTTAATCATTCTCAATCAGGGAGGGGGGAGACTGTCTCTCGCTCTCCATCTCTTTTGCCGAACCTTTTTTTTTTTCTCTCGGCAGGAGACAGACAAAATGGAGAAGAATGAAACATGTGCGTAACCTTTTCAAGGACAGCAGTGAGGATGGGCTGTCCGGCTAGAAAGCACTTTAGGAAAAGAAAACCATTGGTGCGGTTAATACAGAAAAGAAGAAGAGAGGGGGAAAATAGATGAGGGGGCCTGAAAGCCGACTATGATGACTTCTATATATAGCCACTGCAGTGTGTGGTGAAGGCCTGCACTGCTAAGACGGCATGCTCTTCCAGCTAAAGGGATTTCACAGAGAATATGTGTGTGTCAGGGAGTGTGTGTGCACACATGTATCTGCATGCGTGCATGTGTTTATTAGAGCCAGAGATTACACTGAGCGCTGCTGCCGACATGAGGAGAGGAAGAGAGGAGGATGAGGAGGAGGAGAAAAGAGCTGTGTAGCTGCAGGAACTGTGGCGTCCTTAATTACAAAGCAAACAACCACAGGCCTTCTCCCTTACAGGATAAATGCTTATGTATTTCTCTGAAGGGCTATTATTACAGAACTTTTCTACTCAGCAATTTCTAATAATTAAATGTTACAAAGACCCATTTTTCTTGCCAGGTTTGTATGGATTTTTTTTAGGTTGGTTATTATTCAGCTAAGAAGACATATTTTATCCTTCCAGGACTGCTTTGTGGAAATAAAATCAGGTGGCAAATTTTCATGCAATTAGCATGACCAGCTTCAAATATTATTGCAATAAAATTACAATTATGAAATCATATGGATGAAGACAGAGTGTTGGTGTAGTATTCAGAGAAAAGGTGTGTTGATATTCGGTGAAAGATTGACGAGCCTCAAGATCCAACTGTGCGAGAATCAACATGATATTAATAATAAAAGCGGTACACAGAGAGAATATTAATAACAATATGTATTATGCAAACAGGGGGTAAAAAAATAAAATATACAGCGGCTGGTTGTAATAATTTACAAGTGCCAATATGTAATAGACAGTGCCATTTTTGTGAATATTTTGTCTTTTATGGGATGCTATACTGTATGTTTTGCCAGGAATGATAGATGAGAAAGTGGTAAAATATCCAATATGTTGCTCTATATTGGTTTTTCCTATTGAATGAGTTTTGCCAAAATGCTGAGGTTCATACTTTTTAAAAGCAGTGAACAAATATACTTTGGAGATGTCTAAGGGAATTAAATTATATATTTTAAAAAATTTAATTAACCAAAACAATAGGTATCTACGCAGACAAGGAGCCAAAACAATAGGCCAGTGCAATAGTTGGAATAAAAAAACTTCAGGTTTAAAAGACGTTCCTGTCACTGATTTAGATTAATGCAAGCAAGAAAGGAGGGATCCAGCCTGGAGAACAGAATGAGTCTGAAAAGACAACACATTTCTGCTTCACTGTTTTCCTTTTAAGAGTAAGCTGATGATTTCTGGGTTTACTCTGCTTCTGCAGCACCTTATATCAGTTATGTCGGTTACAGAGAGCACATAAGAGTCAAACGTGCACTTATTGAGGTTGTTTTTTTTTTAATGACAAAATGATTAAACAAAGTACACAAAAAACACCTCCACAGTTTTTGTTCAATAACAAGACATTTCATTATACATGATATAAAATAATACCAAAACAAATTGGAAATAGTTTAACTCTACTAAAATAAAGGCCTGAACAGCATCAGTGCAGTGATTTAAAATAGTGCGCAGTGCAGGAAATTCTCATTTTACCTACTGAAACTGTCCGATACTCTCCAGACTTCAAATAACCACAACAATCCATAACCCACTAGACATTCTCTGATTGACACATTGTGGTGAAGTGTTTATGTCTGTTGGTGTTAACGTGATCCATCAGTGGAGAGGCCTGACAGTAACCACAATAAGCACAGTGCTTCTGACGACAGAGATTCAATCCTGAACTTTCTCTGAATCTGCTGACACAGCTCAAAAGAACGCAGAGTATGGCTTTGAGCATTTCAACTCTAACTTTCCACTGAGTACAAGATCAAATTTGTCACATTTCTCGCTATATGACCAATAATTATGATATATATAAAGTAAAAGGAGACTGAGTAGAAATAAATGTGCATAATGTGTTGTAGAAGTTAGCCCGTGGATGGAAAACGTGGGGGGTTTAGGTAGTTCTTTGCCGGGCATCTCATATTCCCAAGTCTCATTTTAATAAGAATATATTTCTATTAGTTCTCTAAAAGATTGTAAATGGTGATGGAAGTAAATAAAGGATTCCTGATTGTGAAATAATGAGTATGCCAGTTGCAGCTTGGCAGCCAGCTGCTGCTGTCAGCAGGTTCTGAATCACTGTGAAAAGCAGTGGAACGGAGGGAATAATGGGAGTTATTAAAATAGTTATACCATAGATTACCAACATTACCACCTACCAAACAACTTAGTTGAGAAAAGAAGCTGGCACATACAAAAGACATCCACTTGACACATTAGTTCATTATATTCAAAGACAACATCATGACAGCATTAACAAGGTTATATTCTCGGGGTTCGTACGAGTACATATCAATGACAAACTGACAACATCTAAAAGCAAAGCATTAGCACAAAAGAAAGTTCTGTAATGCATGATTGTATGGTTTTAACTCCAATTAGTCACTGTGAGCTAAAATGTCACATTTAACCATTACTTCAAAGTTCAAAAACATACAGTACAAATACTCATCATGTTGAATATCCTTGGATGTACAGTATGCCACCTATTTATGGTTTTGGACTTGTGGGAGTTTTTCCACTACAGACTACTGTAAAATTCATAACAAGACAGAGGTTTGGAGCACTTTCACAGGATGATCCCACGAACACAACTATCAGAATGGCAAAAATCTCATTTAGTGCATTCTCAAGTCTGAAGTGATTCATGTATTCATTATAAATGTATGACAAATCAATGATATGTAGCCACCACACAAGACGGGCTGAACTGGACATAGTTAAAAGGGAAGACTCTCAAAGCTTTCTCGGCTTAAGATCTCAACCCCAGATTTTCAGGTAAAGGTTTCGTCTCCAGCTTATTATACCATCTAGAGGATACAAATACAATGTGTGTGTGTATTTGTTTCATCTGTGGTATTTGGAAAAGGAATTTCTCACTTTGTTTAGAAAGCGGCAGCCTTTTGCCTTTGTTTTCTCACACCTTGGATGTGCAAACCTCATACTTACAGTATGTGTGTGCCTTTGTAGTCATAATATCCAGAGATTGTGGTGAAGGGTTTGAGCATAACAGATGTGGAATACAAAGGACCAAACACTGTTAAAATAAAGTGCTGCTCCGTCTTTGATATTTCCAGTTGCTGCCATCTTTTACAGCCAGTGTGATAGAAAAATAACATATGAGGGAGAGTCAGAAATTACTCCCAATATAAAGTTTATTTTATTTGTTTATTTAACAGACCTCTCTGCCTTGAATTTCACAGGTCCAGCGGCTCCTTTTGGATGCCACTCTTTTGACTGAATTTTGCTCTCTGAGTCAAACTGGTAGATTCAAGTTTCACCCCCAGTGACACAATGCTCGTCTGAGAATGTCTGAACTCTCCCTTGTATTAAAAGTGTCTTATTAAGGTTCAGCATTTAAGATTTTCTTGAGTGCCTTCATGAAGTTTGTGTTAGAGTCTCTTTTGTACTGGTAGGCAGACATTTGCAGATGACAGCTGAGTCAGTTTCTCGCCAATGCCTACCTCAGTTGTCTAAATCCATGGTAACAGCAGCAACAAGGTTCAACACTAGGCACTGTTAGCTTAAATGCTGAGTTATAGATAGATATTATTGTATTACTAGGGTTCTAGATGTGGTAGTTTTTATGCTGTTGTGTATTCTTGCATACTGTACTGCATTTGTTCAGCAGACACCGCTGAAGTGTTCTGGCCATAGCAACGTTATTGTAAGGCTATTGTATTCCAAAATTACTAATATCTCCCAAAATATTGGTCCTATCAACTTGTCGTTTTTGTTACTGTCTTCCTTGACCAAAAATCCATAATTATGCCAAACTGCAGTCGTCAGCTCTGTCTGGATTTTGTGTGAATCCCTGGACACATGCACATACACACAGAGGCCACTTGGCTTTTATAATCTGGTTGCTTCTATGAAACTGGGTTTATTTTTTGTATCTGGCACTTTGCCAAGCTTTTTTAGACTCAATAATAAAAGAGAAACTTAGACGTATTTCCCCCGAGGATGTACCTAATGATGACCTCAGATAAATGCAACCAAATGATACTCTTACTCTGAGCCATCCCAAAATTGGTGAATTTTTAATAAAATACTGGGGCAAAAAATTGGACCAAAATTGGGACATGAAAAGCTGCCTAAGGTGTCAGTGCATTTGATCTGGACCACATGACTTGAAATGGTCTTATATACAGCTATAAATAAAGACACTGTGTTAAATGTGTCGATCATAGTTGTTTTTCTAATCCAGACATCCAAACCTGCCCATTTAAACATAAATAAATCATGAGTGATTTTGCAACAGCAGTCATTTTTGTGAAACACTCTGCCTTGTAAAATTAGTTTGAATTTCCAAAATGTACCTGTGAGAGAATAAAACGATATTAAAAAAATAGTAGTGTGTAATTTTTGTGTCGTTTTTACCATGTTATATGCAGATTTGTGTATAAAAAATAATATCAAAAAATTTATCTAAGTAAATATTTATTTCTAAAATAGACCCAAAGTGCTACTAAACTTGCTTTATAACATTAGTCTGCATCTGGTTTGAATTTTTAGCCCCATGTCCTGTTTTTAGGGACCAGTTTCACAGAAGTACCCATATAGATTACACAAGACATTCATGTATTATTACATTTTCAGACATTATCTCCACTGAAATTCACCCATACAACTTTCTCAACCCTCCTCTTAACAACAACAAATGATTATGACTCAGAACAACACAGACTCTAACACAATCTGCATACAAGCACCTTCATACCGAGCCTTTAGGTTACGGTAGGTTTAGAGACTCGCATGTTTTTATTGAAGGTGAAAACCACTAAGGGTCTCTGAGTCAAAACAATGAAAGCAGGCTTAGTATATGATGTTGTGAATTCGTTTGGGATCATGGGAGCTCTGTTCCAATAGCTGTTTCAGTTCCCATGTGTCATGTGGCTGAACACTAAATATTGGGCCTGTTTTTCACAAGCCACATGTCCTCCGAACAGTCTGACATTAAAAGGGCAGTTTAGAAACGCACATATCAGGAGAAAATTCACTTTGTTGTCCAGACTATCTCTGTGTCAGTAAGGAACTATTGTGAGAACTTGCAAAACAAATCTCAACTTGAGGAGATAAAACTGCACTGTTCTACAACCATGAAACAATATAATGCACCACATTTAATACATCATGACTGTCTTTTTACATTAACTTTGATTTTTTGATATATTTATTCAATTTATCTTTGTGTTACTTCAATGTGTGTACGGTTTGTTCAGCTCTACTGATATTCATATTAGTTGAAGAACTACTTTGTTCAGTTTATTCAGTCTCTAAATCTTTTGGGGGTAATTTTGGCAACCAAGGCTTTATGTTAGTGATTCCCAACCTTTTTTGACCCCATTTGAATTCCAGGCAACCCCATGTGGGGTCCCAACCCCAAGGTTGAAAAACACTGCTTTATGTACATTCCTGCCACCTCACCCTGATTGTATTTTCTTGCGCCAAATGCAAAACTGCAAGGCATTGTAGGTGACATACAACCCTGAGGTGACCACTGTTGCAGACGTCTGTTGCTACCTCACCCCTCTGAGGGTTAATTTCACTAAGAGCTGGAACACTTAGGATGGCAGTGGACATTCTGTGAAGGCAAATGTTGAAAGGAAGTCAGTATGGGTAAATAAAACCACTACTGGAACACAGCCATGTGACATACCTCAGGCAGAAATCATATTTACAGACAAGGTAGTGTATTAAAGTTATATTTACATGACATTTTGTGACACTCATGTCTTCTCAGTCTGTTGAATTGACTACAAGTAATGTAAGTTAACAAACTTAAATGTAGTCTTCACAGGGAAACATGAAAATGAGAAGTATGCAATTAAACCAGACATATAACATGAGCCTAGGCCCTAGGCCTTTTTAATGCATGGGCATAGCTTTAAAGGGGTTATATGTAGTATTGATATTCCTGACTTTCAGCAGCAGGGGAACCACTCACAGCTACTAAAACCACAGATGAATTAACACTACGTCTCCGTATCACTTACTGATTAAAACGTAAGGCTCATTATTTACCACTACACACTTCTGTACGATGGTATTGCACTAGTATTAAGTCTCTCCTTCAAAATAAAAAGTTACAGCTGGTTATTATACTGTGTCTTATACTGTAATATTTAGGTAAGCTACTGTGTCACCTGATAGTTTACATATAGCTCTGTTAAGCCTCAGTAAAACCACCTTGCGTTGGAGTCTATGGCCATTTCTCAATACGCATTCTTGTCTGTTCTTCCGTTCTCATGATCTTGTCAAACATCATCAGTCGCGGTCCAAGCACTGTTCCATTTGAAAGTTCGCACAAACCAAGAACTCATGGAGTACCCGGATGTTGTTTTTGTCAGCTAGCTTAAACTGAGGATGCACTGGTTAGTGACTCCTGTAGATGTGACTGGGAAATATCCCAAGATGCACTTTGTGCTACTCTTGAAATCTACGGCAGCTTCTGTGATAGCTTAATTCAGAAATGTTTAATTGAGTAGATGACCATCACTAAAGGATGTGATATAATGTTAGAACACGAGCAAGAGGCAGGATAGTGAGAAATACGTCTTTATTATTATGATATGGGATTCAACAAAATGTATTATTGTTTTGAAAAATATACATAATGTATAAATGTCATGTAAATGCTAGTACAAATGTAATGAAATCAAATCGGGTGACACTGTGGTGATTTGAAATACATTAGGGAGCAGACGACAGATATACAGCGGAGACGGAGGAAAGTTCACAAGTACCAGCCGTTCAGTTACAGAGAGACTGGCATTCTAAGGAAGTTGGTTCTCTCTTACCAAGGCCGTACTCTGCGAACTTGATATTGAGAAACACCCTCTGTTATGCTTGGAACCAGTCATTTGTTGATGTAGATTTTATTACTAACAGTATCTGAAGGTTACTATAGAGGGGTAAAAGAAAAACTTGGTGGCGAGAACAAAGATTTCTATAGAAAAAAAATCCAGCCTGTGTCCTCTACATAAAAATTTGTATAAAATCCAACATGATATCAGGAAATTGCATAAAATACAAGCCACTTTTAATTGGCGTGTTATCTGTACACATTATAAGCTTTCTGCATGTATGTTCACACTGCGTCAAATACCACATACTGAGCGTTAGGGTTATGTGAACCGGATATCTTGGCGTAAATTGACACACGATCAAATGGTGTTGAATAACACGTGAAAGGATGAAAACACATGCGTATAGCACGCCAAATGCCATAAGAACTAGTGTGACATAGAAAAGTGATTTCATGGGATCAGTCCCATAAAAATGCCTCGTGACAAGACAGCGGGGAAAGGGTTAATTTAAGGTATTTTAAGGTGTGTCATGATTTAGTAATTTAGTTATTTGACAGAATGGATGTCATAAGGATGTATGAGAGTAGATGTGATAAAACATTTGATCATGTCTGGGTGCCTTCATCCAGCACATGCATTTGCATATGAGTGTGTATGTTTGGTGGCAAGTTTTCACTGTGTGTGTCTGAGTTCATGGGCGCCAGACCAGAGTTACTGAGAGCAGTTAATGAGAGAGTTGGCAGAGTTATTAGCTGATCGCTGTAAGTCAGTGATCTGTGTGAGAGAGGATTAGGTTCCACACATCTTGCACAACCTCACTGGAGCCAGGAGCTCAGTCTCAGGGAAGCTCATTAGATTTAAATATGGCTGTCTAGAGCAAATAGTAGACAAGATGGATGTAAACTGCTATCATGATGATGGTGCAATTCAGACGGTCAAGCGTGAACGTGTGCGTCTGTGTGTGCGCGTCTCGTGGTGTGTATTAAAATGAAAAATGTCGATGTACTTTGGCTAATCACCACTTCGCATTCAAATTTGATTATCTCCTGTAACAAGATGTCATTTGCTGAAAGAGATAAACATAAGGTGTCAGGAGACTCATTTTGGCTAAGCACGGCGTTTATTCTGATTCATTTTCCTGTTCGTGAAAAATAAAAATAAAAAACTTTGCGGGTGTCATATGGTTGTTACACTGCATTGCAATAACAACGTCTCTAGAGGTCGTTTGGTGCTGCGTCAACAGCTTTCTGAATTGTACCATATAGTAGAAGTATATGAGGGGGAGATGAGGATTTACATATGGATCCAAAAGGGAAAAAAATGAAAAGATGAGAATGGATATGGCGGTAGGTGGAATATCTAATAGCCTCACATGTGTCAGTACAGTGGAGATTTGTGAAAAGTAGGATCTAGTAGCTTTTGTCTCATTTTTGTGCAGAATGAGCCACTAAAAATGCAAAATCACTGTTGCACCCTGTTATCAGGACACTATGGTGCAGCTGCAGAGTGTTTCATAACCCATTAGAAATGAACCACTTACAACAACCTGGGTTTACAAGCCAATCAGGCAACTCCACTAAGTTTGTTTTTAACTGTAACTGAATATTGGGTCATCTGGAACAAGACACATTCATGAGCCTGTATTATAGGATGGCTGTAGAGCTTTAGAAATAATGACTGAACAACTCTGACCGAGTTAAAAAGTCAACATTTCTCACTGCAATAGTTGGGTTTTCTTGAGTGCAAACAGCAGAAGACACATTAATAAAGACATTACAAAACATTTTTAATGATATAAGCTGTATTTAAAACTGAAATCAAAAAGGCAGTTTTCTCAATGACACGTACTACATGTAAAAATATTTAATATAAATAAGAACAGAATGTCAAAAGATCATGTTTCAGGGCTGTTATATTTAATTGCTATAGAAAATGATGTGGTCAGATAATTATTTCTAAAGCTGTAGATGATGAGTTTTATATTAATGTAATGTGACAGAAAACCTTCATAGAATCACTAGGTTTAATACTGAATTTGATATATCGTCACCTTGTTAAAATAATTGCCAAAGTCATTTTTTGGTTGAATTGATTTTTTTGCTTAAATCATCTCCATGTGTTACTGGCCACCTCTAGTAAAATCGCCCAAATCCTCAGATCATGCTATTCTGCCCCTTTTGTATAATGGCCTATGTCAAGAGTGTCACTTAGGCAAAATTATTTTTGCCTAAGACAAAAGACAATGTGACTTAGGCAATTTTCTCAGTTTTTTTAAGATGGTGGCCGCTTCAAGAAAAAAGAAAATCTACTCAACCACTGAAGTTACTTCCATAATTCAAGGCTCCTCTCCTCCTGGTAAGTGATGAGGCTTACTACAATATAGGCTAGAATATATATTGCATAGTTATTTAGTCTTTTCACTGAGTCTTTAAGTCAGCATTTTACTCAGCAAAGTAGCCACATGAAGCTAGCAAAGAGTGGAAAGGCTCCAGACACTGTGGCTGTTGCAAGTATTTCTGTACAAGGATTTGAATACAGTATTGTAAACTAAGAGCAAGAAAAATATTGAAAGGATCCTATTTACTTGCATTTTTATATAATGAAAATATGTTTAAAGATGCTTTTGTAATGGAAACATCATTTGCCTGGTATTCTACTCTGCCTGTTGTTCAGTGTCCACACACATCTTTTACTTGTGGACACCACTTTGGTAATCCTTGATGTAGCCTCATAGAAAAGACCAGAAGGCAATGACACATGTGATGCCCAAGGAGTGTCATCACTTCTTTGACAATTTGCCTCATTAAAAGTAATCAGTCAAATACCCAGTGATGAAGGGCTAAAGAGAAGAGTGATGAGATGGATCTGCCTCAGAACTATGTTTAGTTACTTTTTTAGCTGAGCTTTTTTTGTTCATGGAGTTAAAGATTTGAATTGCTGAAGTCACAAAGGCATGTTCAAAACTTTGCCTGAGTCATTTATCCTTATATATGTCATACCAGCCTCCAGACAATAGTCTGTTTTTTTCTGTTTTGTCTGTCATTTCCAGTTTTATTTTGTCAGTCTTCCTCCTGTGTCATGTCTGTTGTCTTTACTTCCTGTTCCCTGCTTTCCCACCTGTGGGATTCCCTTTCCCCGCCCTAATGGGCTGCACCTGTGTCTCATTGTCTCCCTCTCCCTGTGTGTGTATAAACCCTGTGTTTTCTCCTAGTCCTTTGCCTGTTCGTAATCTTCCTCAGTGAGTTACTTACCAGCGTTTGAGCCTGCCTTCGACCCGGTTTGTCTGTTCATTCCAGAGCCTTTGCCTTTCCCTTGTCGGTACCTCTGCCTCCAGATCTGCTTCCACATTGTTGACCCATGCCTGATATGCTACTCTGAGTTCAGCCTGTCCCTTATGTACTGTCACCTGCTTGACTGCCCTCCTGTGTATGACCTGGTCTGTTTTTTGACACTCCTCTGTTTTTTCTCTGTCAGTGCTCTGACGGTTGAAACCGGTCCGGTTCGTGTCGCCTGTTTTCCCGGCCTGTGCTCGGACCACAAGAGAGACCCAGGACTTGTTTTCCCTGAAGACAACTTTTCTGTATATTTTTGTCAAGAGGATTTATTCTGTGTCTTAATAAACATTGTTACTTTTTACGTCTGCCTGTGGGTCTTGCATTTGGGTTCAGTCCTCTGAGTTCGGACCTTACAATATATTACATAATTGCCAGACATTGTTATTGGCATGTCAACAGTTATCTATTGTCATGACCTTTTTGAGGGAAATTATAAATAAATACTTTATATTCAAAAGTTGGGATAGTTTTTTGTGTTTCTTGGAAAACCTGAAAAAAATTACTTAGGCAATTATTTTAACAAGGTGACGATATTTACTTTAACCCATAAAGACCCAGTGCTGCTTTTGTGTCAGTCCCCAAATGACTTTTTTTTCCCTCTATATTTAACCTTTCTTGAGTCATTTATCACCATTTACTCTAATATTATGCTCTGTATTTTGCATTTTTAAGTGAAAAACAGGTATTTTCCTATATTTAATTTACTGATTACGTAGATGTTTATTAAACATCAAATTAAAGTTGAGGGCTAAATACTGTACATGTAAAACAGAGAAAACTGAAGAAAAAGATTTTTTTTTTTTCTGCAAAATATGTTGTTAATTGAACATAAACCCAGTATGTTCATCCACTGTCATTGATCCAACTCTGGGTTTTACTGGTGAATCAATGCTGTAGGTGATGGCATTTCCACAGTAACTATGGAACCTCTGAATGTTCAAATCAGTCGTATCTGATGACCATGAAAAGATGACAAACTGCATTTTACACCAATTATTTACATGGATTGATAGGATTAGTGGATCAGTTTTTAAGTTGTTTGCCAGTGGATGTTTGGGTCTTTATGGGTTAATAATGAAAAAAGTGCAATATTCCAATCAAATAAAGTCATGGGCTTAGTTTACTTCCCAGTCATAAAAATAAAATAATACTATTGTATAGCTCTGCAGACCACAGTTACTTATAGTCACTACATGTCTGAATGTGTATCGACATTACTGTAGGTTATGGTTAAGGTCAGGGACTAATAGAGCTTGTTGAGGGAAAGTTACCAAAGAGTGGCTTCATAAAGAAAGTCTGCAAAGATGTAAGAAAACAAACAATGAAATTAGTGATTTTTGACCCAGAACACTTTCAGCATTTTTCTTAAAGCACATCTATGGGAGTCTGGATGCAATCTCTGCTCTGTTAGCAAGGTCCTTGATTTTGCAGATCTTGCTCATTTCATTCCAATGGGAGCTATGAATATGATCACAAATTAGGAAATACCAGACTTCATTTTTCTCAAGACACATACCTTCTGGACACTGTGGCATAAAATAACTCAGAGAAATTTCATTATTTGAGACCACATTTGACACTACATTACATTTAAATAATGATAATATTCAGTTACATACCAGGATAATATTATTTTATTATATTTTCAGTAGGGCTGTCAAAATTAATGCATTAACGTGGATTAATCCATCATTATGACTAATCTGATTAAAAATGTTAACGCCATTAACCCATCTGCAGTGCAGAATGACTCTGCAATGCATTTCAAGCAGTTTGTCCAAATAGAGTTACCATCGCACATGCGCAAATGGGCAGTTGATCCAGTAGTGACAGGCAGCAGAACCAACCCATAAAGATGGAAGACGCTAAACAGCACGTTGGCCCTCTGGATGGAAATATGAGGACAAAAAATCCAAGATGGAACAGTTGACTGACATAGGGCCAGATCTACTAAGATCTCAATTTGTGTGCACTAATATGCATGCGCAATCTAGAATTTTGCATGTGAGGTTGAACTGCGGTTTGCAGCTGATTTACTAAGATTGCTTGCGCAAATGTCAACAGGTGCAAAGTCTTGGGGACCACCCTATTTAAATGAGGATTTTGGGATCCGTCAGCACTAATGGTAACAGTGGGCTGAATGATACGTCATACGTCTCAATTATTTTTTCCTTCCGTCATTCCAAAAATGTTCACACGAGGATGAAAAATGCCTTCTCTGCATCTCGTTTCATCATTTCAATGTCTCCTTCTTAACAATAACTGCAGCCATGTGTGCACAATTACGCATCCAAACTGTTTGCACCTCCCTTTGAGACGTGTTAAATACAGACATTATTACGTCACTGAAATTCACCCATACATTATTCTCAACCCTCCTCACCATGCCCAGTAGACAGGAAGTGTAGTGTTTAATACCTTTCAAACTGCATATAGTTAATAATCTCAGTATAGAAAACCTTCATTTATTCATAACATTGATATACATGTGTTTAACAAATGTTGTGATGTTCATGCATATTTTCAGTTCAGAAGAGAAGTGATGATATGTATTAGAACAACTCTACTGTCACCTGCTGATCTGTCAGCCAATGTAATGGTAAATAAGAAAAACTTGAAAAATTCCCCATCAGTGTGTATCCATGGTTTGCAGGAACATATGATGATAACATTATTATGGGTTATTATAACAAACTAAAATGTCCTATACATTTCAGTCTCTGTGGATGTTATGTTTCTTATTCACAAACTGTGCCGAGCAATGCTAGGCAGCAATCCCATGTTTGGTTAATAACCAAGCGTACTGTTGATGGCTATACAATCCTACACAACATTCTCAGACTTTTCAGAAACAGGGAGCGAAAAGAAGATACATTTCTGGGGTCACAGGTGGAAAGAGACTGTTGAGGCTAGAGGTTTATATAGATAAACCACAGTAAGATTCCCAACGGTTAGTATTACCGTTTAAATTCTAATTATCATGAAAACTATGTTCGATTACCACACTTTGAAAATTTGCAGTAATACTGCTCATTTCCTGCAGAAGCAGCAGCACTCCAGTGCAGTGTTCAATGTTTGGCCTGTGAAAACATGGCTGAAGGCATACAGATTTTCTTTTCTTATTTGTTAATATAAATAATAAAAGAAGTAAAGAAAATCTCTATAAGTTCTAGTAGACAGTATGAACCTAACTGGACTATGGCTGAAGGCAACCGCATGAACAGCGCTCCGAAGATCCGCTGATAGTGGCTCCAGTCCATGCGATCCCAGAGCACCCCCATCTCATACAATTATCTCTTTCTGTCATTGACACATTGTGAATGATTTGATATGAAAAATGGTCAAACAAGCTCCACTATGACCTGTCCAACTACTTTTTTTCCCCACTCAAAAAAACACTCAGGAATCAATAGGAGAAATGATGAGGAATTGGACTGGTGAGCAGAATCAACAATGACACTGATATTGATCAAATCCTCTCAATTCCCACCTCTAGTGCAGATATCTCTTCTGGCCATAAGGTGCTATCTTTAATGCACATTCGTATATTTGATGTTTACATGTTAATATTTTAATGTTTCTGCCAAAAGAAATTACATTGTGCGTGTTATTTTATTTGTTTATTTCAAAATTTAACTTGGTTAAATTATTTCAGTGTGTGTATAAGTACTTTTTGAACATTTTGAGCATGTTTCAACAATACCGCAATAGTAATAAAAACCATGATAATTTTGGTCACAATAACCGTGATATGAAATTTTCATATCGTTACATCTCTAGATGAGGTGAAGGTTGTATTTTTAATATGTGCTGTTTTGCTGTCGCACAAAGGTTTGCTTCAAAGACAGTCACAATGTACACTGACACAGACTTCTGCTGCTTTGTGATGTTATTATATAAAAACAAGGCTTTCTTCCTCGTGTTATGTAACCCAGTGGTGAATCAGGGAGATGATGACAAACACATAATGCTTGGGACAGTGGTCGGGCTATAAGCTGCCTCTCACTGCAGCTCTGCCTGTTTGTATCTTACTTAGCCTTGTGCTTTCTTTCCCACACAATGACAGCTCTGTGCATTCATCTTTTTCTTCTCCTTTACGTACACACAGTATGCCCTCCGTTTCACCTACATATCGTCATATGCTGTCTACAATGCAGCTCCCTGACCTTGCTAATTTTGGCTAACTGAAACACTTGTACTTTTCATTGCGTGTGGTACAACATCAGCAGCAGGGTGGATGTTAGACTGCTGTTTCTGACTGGGCAGAGCTAAACAGGAAAATCATTGACATTGGCTCTATCAGTACAATACAGGATGATTTTGTTGTAATAATAAGGCAATCAGACTTTGAAATCAAATAAGGACATCATTATGTCCTCTGTATATTAACAGTGAAGGCTGCATGGTCAAAGTGGCGCCACGGGGGCTTTCACAGAGTCCTAGAAAAATGAAGATCCCCATAATTTGATTTCAGTTATGTTTTCAGCAAGCACAATGAATAGCTTCACTGCACAATATGCAACTGGCCTGCAACGGAGGCTCTGTGAACTCATGCATTATGACACTGGAGTGCAGATACTGTTATATATTTACCTATTTATTAACCCGATGTTCTCTTCTGTTGTCTTCTGTACTCATCTGTTCCAGGCACTGGGACAGTGAACAAAGCAGAGGGAATACTGAAGGCTAGATATCCGCAAACCTTTCCTCAAGTGTGCTTGCATCTGAAAACATCGACGGTTTCTTTAATGTAATGGAAAATAAATGTAGGCAGTGTAATATGTGACCTCAAGGGAGGTTAAACATGAAGAAAAAGAGAAGAGCAGTTGGCTTTAACACTGTCTCGTAGATGTAACTTCCTCCCATGTCTTCGTCTTTTATATATATTTATTGAAACCAATGACCCATGAAAGAACGCAATGCCGACCATCACACTGGCTCTTCTATTACTCTGTGTACCATGCATAAAGTGTCTTTTACCCCCCCTTCTCTGCCACAACTACTCACCTCCCTCCCACTCCATCCAAGTGGGCCAATCAAGACTGAAGGGGATAATGAATTACATAACGACAACTTCTGTATAAATGGTCCCCGTCTGTCTCCATGCCCTCAGCCATGGGGACAATTAGAAAAGAGAGAAAGACAGGATGAGACCAGATGAGAGAGAAAACACAAAATATGAGTGGTAGCAAACAGAAAATGTAAGAGAAATTGAAAAAAATGAGATGTTTGTTTTTAGGTTTTTATGGTGCATCTTTACTATAATCATACCAGCCCTTAGGAATTATGGACAGGTGGACAATTCTCCCAATTGGGCTACTCATCTGCACCCACTCCAGCACCACCACTCACCCACTCTCAGCTCTAATCCCAACACAGGCAATGTCATGTAAGCTCTTGGCCATTAGTCTTATAGTGACACAGATGGAGCCTCTAAAAAAATCATTTCGAAATGTGTTTTAGTGTTACAGACCCCATCCAGGCTGGGCTCTATTTCACAAACATACATCTAACAAGAATATAGAGCACAAAAGTTCAAGTCAGTGAGAAAAAGTTCAAAATACAGAGAAATTTTCCTTCACATCAGACAGTAGGTGTGTTTCCATCCTGCTTTTTTCAGTCACATTTTAAATTTGCAGTTTAAAAAACCCCAACTGTTTTTACACTTGGGAGAGGTGAATAAATTGATGTTTTGATAATCGATGCAATGGAAACAAACTTAGCAAATAAATGATGTGAGACTGCAACATTCACTGAATTACCACAACAAACAGATGTCATGTATTAGATAGAAAACAGTGAAGCAACACCACCTTGTATGAAGAGCTGCAGAAACTAATTTTAGATAAATGCTTTGACAAACAAATATTCTGGAGCAGTGATTCAGTCCAAAAAAAAGAAGTTAAAGCCACCATGTCTTAAATACATTGATCAGCTCTACATCTTAGGCAGTATATTGCATGAAACCATGATGAGCATTTAACAACCATCAGTATAATAGAGAACACAAAGACTGAACTGTGTTTCAATGAACAAAAGTCATGTGGTCTAGTGAGTCCAGACTGACCCTGTATCAGAGTGATGGGTACATCTGGGTGAGAAGAGAGGTGGATGAAGTGATTACCCATCATGCCTAGTGCCTACAAAACAAGCCTTTAGGTGCAGTGTTATGATCTGAGGCTAATCAAAAAAAAAAAAAAAGATGGAAATAAAAGTTGTACCCAGAGGTGTCTGTGTGCCCAGCTCAGAGCAGGGCTACTGTCTCTGCAGGTGGACGTGGGGCTCTATAAAGCCGTCCCAGAAGAGGACAGATTATGTGTTTTGAGTGACTCAAAGGTTGTTGAGGATGAATAGCATTTTCTATTTTATTGTCCTTTATATCACGATATCAGAACTGTTATGTATGAGAAAATTCAACGTAAAAAGCCTGATTTATTTTGAATGCCTGATGGGGATATGTAGACTTGGTTATTTGAAAATGAAATATATAGTTTGGCAAGATTTTTTGGGAAGGCATGGAAACTCAGAAAAAGAACTCTGTATCCTGAACTAAAATGATCTTGTTTGATGTATTTATTACTAGGACAAATATATAAGCGAGGTCAAGGGTGTCACGGATGGACACCCCACTACTTTTTGATTCATAACTTTTGAACCAGACAAGTTGAAGACAAATATTACATATAATTGGAAAGGTCTAAATACCATCTTAAACATACTCAAAGGACAAAATTTAGTTTAAGATATTTTTAAATGAAAAATATCAAAAACTACTGCATCACGGATGGACAACAAAATGTACGTCTATTTTTTGCAAGAATTAGAAAGTGCTCCAAAGTAAGTTTCAATGACATTTTCATCCTAAAATGTATTCAGTGTAGACCTTAAACCCTCTATTTTACAACCTAATAATTGGTTAGAGGAAAAAACAGTATTTCATCATACCTAAATAGCAAGAGTTTTGAAAAATGGCAGTATCGCGGATGGACAACAAAAGTAAATATCAAACTAGACAAAACTAGCCGTCGGAAGCGACGGCTAGGGGTATATCCCCAAACCCCCCCCAATCCTTAACCAGACAGCTATGATGTCATGATGTGAGGCATCCCCAGGTCATGACCTTTCATTTGCACTTGA
>JAPQRP010000018.1:19447128-19466549 GCA_037367295.1 Apogon hyalosoma
GGATAGGCTCCAAGTGACCCCCGTGACCCTAGTGAGGATAAAGCGGGTTCAGAAAATGAATGAATGAATGAATGAATGATATGGAGGTTTGGATGGTTTTATAGAACTTGTCATTTCATCAGTGTTTTGTACCTCACTTATCTGGTGGTTCATAATGTTAGATAGTGTTTAACCCTTCGGGGTCTGTCAATACTTCTGAGTTTGCCTTTAATGAACACATAAAACATGTTAACCACACCTATGTTTGTAATAGTTTTTTCATAACTGTTTCATCTAAATGATCTGAAAATTCTTTTACACTTCATCTTATTTAATATACTGGACCAAAAATACACAGAAATAATAGAATGCAATTTGAAAAAAATATACTGTTTATGACAATGAAATTCACAATCATGGTCAATGATCTGTTTTGGAAGTTGAAAGAGTAAAGCAGGTTTGTATATTAAGATATAAAGGTGTCTATTTGTCTATTAATCATATCTCCAGGTTTACATGGTCAAGGAATGTCAAACAAAACCTTTTTCTTTTCTAATGCTTCGATCACCCCGGAGAGTTAAAGACCAGAGTTCAAGTGTTTCTCAGTGTGTCCAAACTGTAGATTTAGAAACTGTACATTTAGTGTTTAAGTGTAAACTGGTGAGCACAGAAGTAATTAATGCTACTGTAATAGTTGTAAAACCTCTTCCAACATTTAACAACAGTTGTGTCCTAACGTGATACTGTTTGTAAAATGTTCTGTGGTATAAGCCCTCACGGGTTGGAATACGTCATTAAGGTTCAGTTCATTTGGAGATACGTTAGAAACAGGAATAAAAACTGCAGTCTGAAAAGTAACTTTGAAAAGTACAATGTTTGACTAAGAAGTAGAGTAACAGAGTAAGTATAAAGTTCTATACAATGGAAATAAAACTCAAAGAATTCAAAAACATGTGTTATGTTACAGTTCTGTTGTAGTTATGTGTGATAGTACTTTGTTCTAATTCACTACTGAAGTTTTTACAAAAGAGAAAACTTGACTCATTTGTGGAAGCAACCAAAGTGAAAAGCTTAACTGAGTTATTCCAAGAGATTATCTGTTTTTAGTTTGCAGTAAAACTTCAACAGCCGTTTCACTGAAATTCAAGAAATTGTGAACCAAAGAAAATAAATATCTGTGAAAAATCCATCACTGGCACATAACAAATAAGCATTGGCAAGATGAGCAACTTAAAGGTATATTTATTATATTTTAAAAGCATTGAGTAGATTTGTTAAATTGTAAATTTTAGGTTTATTTTGTTTTTGCATTATGTTAAACTCCTTTCTATTCTGTCTGGTAGTTCACTCTGCAGTGGTGCATCACATTCGGTAAGGCTTCTGCATTTCACATAGAAGTCAATTTTTAAAAACTCTTCCAGAGAACACTATTCTACTATTAGAGTTAAAAATAAAGTCATTTATCACATTATTTTTATTTGCACTATTTCACTCTAATCATTTGTAATCCATTTTGGATCCTGTACTATAAACTGTCTGTCATGGTGCAATCCTGTGTTGCCACAGACCCCTCCCTCAAACTGATTACCTTCACCTGCTAGCATCGCACCTGAGTTAGATCTCATTTGGACCCTATTTAAGCAGCTCCTCTGCTAAGGTGCGGTGCAGAAACATTCTGCTACATCTATTCACTAAGCCATAACCTGGACTTTCACCACCCTGATGTCTTCACCATGTGGACTCTGATGTTTTCTCCCCTCAGGTTTTCTGTTAATTTCCCTGTCATGTTTTTCTTTTTTTAAGCACTTTTACTGCCTTCAGTGCTGTGCGTTTGACGCCAGTCATTTACTCTGTCATGCCACTGTCAGCTATTATAAAGGAGACAGAATGCACACATTTTGTAGTTATTTCCGTAGTCTATGTTTTCTGTAAGGTATAAATATTTTTTGCCAGAAGTAGGTGCCCATATCTGTTGACAAGTGCGTCTTGATGCTCCTCAACATTACTGGTGCATTAACACAAGAGTATATTCTACAACTCTTAATAAAATTTGGCTTTTTGCAACTTTTTTCATGTTTTTTTTTCTATTTTATGTTCATTTAATACTTGACACTTTCAAAGTGCAAAAAGCTGATCTGAAGTTAGAAAAAAAAGTGTAAATCACACTACAAACATCGGGTGAAAGGATAAAAGAGGACATGGCTCTTCATGATGTGGAAGTAAAAAAACAAATGTATGGAGTGAGGAAAATAAAAATGACATTTATTCCTCTATTCTTCCACTTGAGATGTTTTCTGCTTAGTTTTGCAGAACAGTAAATACGTATAAGGGGAATTTAATCATTACTTTTAATCTTACCCTCCTTTAAGATGACCATATGTTGATTATCAAAAAAAAAAAGGACACTCGGCTTTATGTCCAGATACTTAAATGATCAAACACTACGTAAATATTATTTATCACACTTTTCTAGTGTGCCTGAGCAGGTGAAGAAGGATTTGAATGTTTTTGAGTTGAACCGTGGTAGTTGTCAACAGCTACAGAATAATCAAAGGCTATGTCCAGGCTGCTACGCACCACTCTATATGGGTTTGTCAAAGTTAGCTACTGTATTTTTAACTCACTAGTCAATAGATCATGAGCTACTGTGAAGGCACTGTGTCCGCTCCCGCTGCTGTCATCTTTGTCTTCGTTAGCAATTTCTTCAAACATCTCCCACAAAACTACTGGTTGGATTGATTTTTTTTCCTGTTTATTTTTAAATGTGTGTAGCTTCCTTGGAACAATGCCTACAAAATGTGACATCCGAACACAAGGAACTGAACCCAAATGCAGACCCAAGAGACAGACGTAAAACTAGTACAAGGTTTATGATTGACATACAGAAAATCCACTTGACAAAAACACCATGAAGGATTATCCTCTGCAGCGAGGCGTCCCCTGTAGCGTCCATAAACCGAACCCTGGGTCAGGACACCGGCGGAATGGTTAGAACCAGACTCTGGAGTCCTAATCCCAACTGGGAAAAAACTGAGGGGCGTCAAAAAAAGAATCAGGTCATACACAGGCAAGCAGTTAGAGAAACAACAGATCATGAGGACAAAGGCTAGCTCAGTGTACCATATCAGGCAAGGGTCAAATCCATGGAATCCTAAAGGTAGCAGAGGTATAGGCAAGGACAAGGCAAACTCAGAAATCAGACAGGTAAATTAGGTCATCAAACAGGCAGACAGAAGACACACTGGCAAGTAACTCACTAGGAGGCTATAAACTAGCAACTGTGAGGAGGAAACAGAGGGTATATATACACAGGGAGAAGGAGACAACGAGACACAGGTGCAACACATTAGGGTGGGGAAAAGGTAATCACACAGGTGGAGAGGATTAGGAAAAGGAAGTCAAGACAACAGACGTGACACAGGAGGGAGACTGACAAAATAAAACAGGAAGACGGACAAAACAGAAAAACCAGACTAACATCCGGGAGCCAATGTGACACAAAGTTTGGTCAAAGTTTTGAGAAATTTAGATTTTTGGATTTTTTTTTTTTTTAATTTTTGAAATATCAAAAATTTGCCTTTACTTATAATGTGTATATGTGTGTGTGTGTGTGTGTGTGTGTGTGTGTGTGTATATATATATATATATGAGAGAGAGAGAGAGAGAGATAATATACCATATTTTGATGGTTATAATATGGAAATGGCTACAGATGTCAGTATAGTTACTATTGAGCACTGATAGGAAGTCATATATGGACTTCAATTTAATTTGTTTAGTTATCCTCCAGTGAAAGTACCACACACTTCTATTGGGAGATCAATCAGAATTCCATGTACTGACCACGGACCCTTAACTCAAAATCTGTGATGGCATCACAGATTTGTTGAAAGCTCTGTGATGGGTCCACAGATTTGCATTCACCCCCACCCTCTAGCCAGTAGTTCAAACAATATTTGGACTAATTTACAACGTATTATTACTGTTTAAAAATGAAAACAAACATTAAAAACAGATAAAGACTTAATAAATACTTAAGATGTAAAATTAAATCAGAAGAGTCTTTCCAGTTTTTCTGGTCATTGTGAGCCTAAGCTTATTGAAAAGAACAAATGTGGTCCAAAAGTACATGGGATTTTTTTTTCAACTAGGATGTGTCCTACTTGTAACAGTAGTAGACGGAAACACCCTATTACGTACATTTTCTTTTGCATATTTTGTTATGAATTTGCCAATTTATAATGCATACATACAAGGACCTTGTGACCATGCAGAATACCAGGAATTCTTTTACCCAGGTAAACAAATTCCTAGTAACAAAAGTTCCTGGGAATGTTGGTGGAAAAGGGGCTCATGAGTTTAACAGATACATTAATAAAAGTAGTTGAAAAAGCCTCTTGTCCTTTCAGATCACTTGAAATACAATATGCTTAAAGGTAGGAATTTCCTACCCATGACACACAAAAAATAACAAAGCACTGCAGCTTCTAACAAAGTTTTGGTAAAATGATGTGTTGATGGATATGTATTAAGGAATGCATGGCTATCACCTGAAATAATAATAGCAAACAGTAAGCCGTAATGGCCTTTTAAGCTTAGTCTAGCAGTGTCTTTTGAGTTAAGTCACCTATTAGATATGTGGTAGCCCTGTTTGTTTGTTTCACTTTACAATCTAAATCTATATTTATGCTCAAGGTTTTCAACAAGGTCACAGAGTCACTAATACAGAAACTCCTTGCTCAACCATACGTGTTACAGATACCAAGTTTGTTGAGGAAAGAGACAATGAATCTCTTGGTAACATGAAATATAAAATCACAGTGAAAACATGGTTCAGAAAAAGATTCAAAAGCACGAGTGGATGGGGTTCTGCAGAAACCTCTGGCTCACAGAGGACAGTCCACAGAGCTGCTGGCCACTCCCTTAGAGGTTGGGAGTGAGTGCCACTTAATCTTCACTGGCTGTATAACATTGACTGATTTGACACAGAGGTCATCCAGAGATTTCCTCCCAATTTTGTCTAAATTGCATGGCTCGAGTCCTTGAAAAAGAAAAAAGAAGAAGAGCGATGTCCCACTTGCTCTTCACATTCTGAAGTCTCTGGAGACTCTGAGATCAAATAAGGTTAGCGCCACTATCTTTGCAGGCTGGTACTGTTGTATGGAGGCTGTCTATAAAAACCTTCAAAAATGTTCCAACATTTCATTCAGTGAATGTATTCTAACTTATGTGAAAAATGTCCACACATTCTTCCTTACCAAGCTGCAAAATGCTGTTATGTGGAATAAAATCATCCATGTACTTTCTGTAAAATTTGTACCCAGCATTATGTGTCCTTCAGGGAATTGTTTATAAAAAGGCCAATGTAAAGAAACATGGCTTTTGGCCATGTATTAGTGTAGTAGTTTGTGGTTTATGTTTTCATTCACCTGGCATTCAACCATAGTTACGTAACTTAGTTTCTTCTATTTCTTTTTTATCGGAAAAAGGCCATGTGTAGGTTGTGTTCTTGAACATGATCCAGGAACATGTTTACACTTTCACTTTAAATAAACTTCACAGAGTTGTTTAGCCTAAAGGTGCCCTAAAAGAAGTATGTACTGCCTTAGGGCAAAATAAACAAGTTCAGTAATTTATACACATGGTGAACTGGTCAATGACAGCATTCTGCTAGTTCTGTCAACCATATTAATAATAGAATAACACACCGTTGCCATGCTATTCATGGTTACAGCTGTAGAAATTGAGTTTTTTTTCTTTTTTAGTGTAATAACATATGTATAATGAGCATTGGGTTTCTACATATGTTTTGCTTTACATTATACATTACATTTTTTTTAATTCACTGAAATATCCTTTTTTTTTTAATTCACTTTATTGTTTGACTGAGGCTAAACTCTGTGATGCAATCAAGAAGGGAATTAAAAAAAGAGGTTGAGAATACTGATAGAGAAGGAGATGATTGCGAGATGGAGTAAAAACAGGAGGGAGATGAAGTATGAACCTGGAAAGTATGAGCAGCAGCATCTGGAATAAGGCAAGATAAAGAAAGGGAACGGAAATGGAACGAAGCCAATACAAAAAGTGAAAAGAAGTGTAAATGTCAAAAGAGGAAAGCATCATTAGAGGGAAAAGAGAGGCAGCAGAGTTAGAGAACAAAGCCAAAGGGATGTGTAAAAGACTGCAAGTGATAGAGAGAGGAAGGAAGATGAAGACACAAGGAGGGCTGCGTTTAGCGGCTTCAGTCCACAGCCAGTGGAGTGTGGACAGTTCGATAAAAGAAGATCCAAGCGGAGGCTGGAATGAAACGGAAAATAAAAAAAAAACCTTGACTCTGACTGGATGACATCAGACTTTAAGCTTGGGTAGAGGTGTCTGTGATATTGCCTTGGCTTGACTGCCTCTGTCTGCAAATGCATGGGAATACATTCCGAATAGTAATTAGCTGCTTGATGTACAGTTTTATGCAGTGTGAAATTGGGTTTTTCAGGTGTTATTTCTCCCGGCATTCACTACAATTTACTCAAGGATTGTCACACAGTGTAAGCCAGCTGCCACTCTCATAATTGGGAAAATTCAGCAGAGGTTGGCATAATATACTGTAGGAGTATAGTGTGTATATAGCATTTTTTTCCCCCCGTTTACAGGGACTCTGGCGGTTAGTGGGGCATGTATGACACGAAGCAAAAATGCCATCCAATTTCCTTTTTTTTTTTGAAAGGAAAAGGCACCTCGCTATCAAACACAAACATCTTTCTGAGCCTGTCAAAACAGATTGCTCTGACACTCTAGTTTGACACCAGCAAGGGCATCCTCCATTCCTCAGAGAGGTTTTTGTAGGAGATATAGAGACATAGAGACAGACGGCGATCATAAAACCCCCATTCACTGACAAACCCGATACCCCATAGGAGAGGATGCTGACAAATTGACATATAACTTTACTGTATCTGTTGGTATTTCTCATTTTCTGATGCAATAACCCTCATACAGTGCATACTGCCAGACAGCCAGAGATAACACTGTGCTTGTGACACCCATAGCTTTTTGTGATGGCTTTAAGTCTGTTAGATAAATTAGGCACACTCTGCTCATGCACACACACACACAGAGGCTCATCCTCATACACCTCATTCTGCTTATGTCATCAAATGTGGCGTTAAATTTGCGCTTGGAGCAAGAATACACTCTACCTGTCACCATGGCAGCTGCGTGGGGTGATTGCAATCACACAATCAGCAGAGGCTCATGGGAAATAAGCTTGGAAGAATGAGCTCTCCTGAGAGGAAAAAACAGACAGACAAATGGGGAAAGAGAAAGAAAGAGGGAAGAAGAGAGAGACAATGAAGAAGAGGGAATCAGAGTGACCTTTTGTCTACAAGGACATGTTTCAGCTCTTTGACTTGTGCATGTTTGGGGCGCTGTTATCTTCGAATGCCACTTCTGTCAAGAAAAACATGTATGAATGGCATGAATTATCAAACAACAAGCCCACTAAATGAATGATGATGGCTTTCATAATGCGCTTGCATAATGCTATACACCCCCGCCCACACGTGCACACGCAAACACACGATCATCACCACAGAACAAAAAACTGTTAAACAAAAATTACAAGTTTTTTTTGTTTTTTTTAATGATGCAAAAAGATATACAGAGAATTGAGATGCTGTTTTTTCTCTCACCTTGTTAGATACCATGAAATAAAAAAGAGGCAAAAAAATAGAATAAAATAAATACATGGTCTAGAGAATAAATGATAATGAAATATAAAGTGTACATGTCAATCGACAATGATAATTAAATTAAAAGTAATGCTAAAAGGTGTCGGGATGTTTATGAATGAAAATGAAATGCCTTACTAAAAGAAAAGAAAAGCTCTTAAGGCCTGTTTTAAAGACATATCATGTAACTTCTGCCACTAGGGGTCCCTCAGTGAAAACAATAAGAAAAGAACTGCCCTGACTTATCTTTCTTCCTCTAGTTTTGAAAAAAATTCTGTACACATGACCTTCATTTCACAAAATATCTCAATGTGAAAGCAACTTCAAACTGGTGCAAATGCTCAGACAAACCATTGTTTCTGTTGGTTTTGAAACTGGGTGATACTGGACGTGGATGATGCTGAGGGGTCTCCCAAAGGTGTCTGTGCTGACCTCAGTCTACTGTAGGTCATACACACCTGGATTTACATTTCAGGTGTAGCTTCATTACACAAAGCAGTAACAGACATGAGCAAAATGATGTTTACATGTACATAACAAAATATCTGCATCAATCGGATTCAGGGTCAAATGGAAGAATATTGTTTGTTGTGACCCCTGAAGTAGTAGTAATAGTAGTCATGCACTGTAAAAAAAATGACCATGGAGTTAACACCAAAAAAGATGTAAAATTGCAACATAAAAAACTGTAATTGAAAATAAAATGGAAAGAAAGATTATTATGTTAGCAATTAAATCAAATATAGCTATAGTTTTTACAGGAAGAGTATGTTAACAGAACCAAATTTGGATGTGGAAATTCTGTATTTCTATTGTTTTGAGAAAATAAAACTGAAAATTGAAAAACAATGTGGTGCCATTTAAATTGCAAGACCATAATGTTGAAATAACAGCCTATTCTCATACTTTTTTAAAATTTAAAAGTAATTAAAAAAAAGTAAATTTAACATGTTAAACATGTAAGTATCACTGAAATCCAATGTTCGGTCTACATGTTTAAAATGTTAAATGTACATGTTACTCTGTAAATATGTTTATGGTTTGTTGTGTTTTTTTACAGTATTGTTCTGGTAACCACAGCTTCCATTTTTTGCGTAAAAACAAAAGGATTTTTTTACAGTGTAGAAAAAAATCTGTAGTAAAGAAATAGTAGTAGTAGTAGTAGTAGTAGTAGGGGCGGTTTGGACAGGGCAGTAGTTAAAAATTGTGAAGTCAGATGGGATCATGAGAATTTTTTTTCCATCACCATTGTTACTCTATCAGTTAGAGTCTATCTGATGTGATCCCAGCAGAAAAAAATGCTTGCAGACTGAGAAACATATCTAAGTTTTATTCATATTATATATTTTATTCTAATGACAAAATAACACTAACTAACATAAAGACATAACACTATGTTAAATGATAAACTAGGGTACATCTATACATATGTTTTCATTTTAAAATGCAGTTACAGAGAAAACAAATCCATCAAGTGAACATAATGTCTCCATAAAATAATGAATAATTGTCACAATGGGTGGAACAGATGGACTCAAATGCGCGGTGCTGAAGGGAAAACATATTTATTTAACAAAATAGAAACAGGAAATAATAAAA
Source organism: Apogon hyalosoma (assembly GCA_037367295.1). Lineage (NCBI taxonomy): Eukaryota > Metazoa > Chordata > Actinopteri > Kurtiformes > Apogonidae > Apogon > Apogon hyalosoma. The sequence continues at coordinate 19,456,431 of JAPQRP010000018.1, forward strand.
AAAAAAAAACCAAACAAGAACCTGGTGCAGTCAAAGTCCATGGTGGGGAATGAAAAGTCTGGGTTATGGAGAGGGTGAAGAAAAAATGACGAACGAGCCCGCGCTGCACGACTGCGGACAATTGCCTCATATAGAGGACTGATTAAGATGTGCCACAGCCGTGCAGCATGCACAGGTGAAAAAGATGGTGGACAGGGAGGAGTCGGAGGAAGGACTGGTGAGACAATAATATTACTTTGGTTTAATTTTGTGTCTTGGCCTCCTTTTTTTACAGTGCTATGTCTCACCTACAGTACAAATTAAATAAAGTATAGTAATTATAGTCACTGTTTCATATCCCCTTTAAAGGGGTCATTTTTTGCTAAACCCACTTTTTTATTAGTCTTTGGTTCATTTATTTGTGTATTTGGACCCTAATAGTTCAAAAAGTTTGAATTTGAACCCTCCAGGTGCTGCAAAGCTATCTTTATATTAATTCTGGCAAAAATAGAGTGGATTACTACAACCCGTTTCAGTGCTTTCTTAATTTGTTATGTTTTACAACTAGTTATGTCACGACATTTGCACATATAAGGTCAAGACTTCCAACGAACTTTTCTCTGAGTACGACATAATTGTTCATCGAAAGCAGCAGTTGTAGTCCAAACTGAAAATCTGTCCAAACTTCAAGCTGATTACCTAAAATGTTCAGTTGTTGGTTGCATTAACGAACACAAGTGGCTGAATGGGACAGAAAGCACTGTCAACAACCTGGAGGGGGTGGGGCGTGAAGTGGCTCATTTGCATTTAAAGGCCCAGCGCTCAAAATGACCTTTCTGGTGTCATTACTCAGAAACAGGGTTGAAGATGGACCTGTGGAGTTGAATTCATGAAGAATTCAGACCCAAGCAGAGCATTTACAGTTTATGTAGACCACAGGGAGATGTTTTAAAATGCATAATTCCATTTTAAAAAGCAAAATATCACTCCTTTAATACATGTGTAAAACACATATCACCTGACTGGGGGGCAGATGACACTGCTGGACAGGGAAGTTGTCACAAATTGCTAAAACAATAACTTGCCTACTTGAATGTTTTCTGTAGTAACACAATAATAATAAAAAAAACAACAACAACAAATACTGCACAACAGTTTTTAGCGAGGCCAGACCAAGGACAAAGATGTCTTTAATTTATAATCCTTGTAACTAGTGGTAGTCAAGGCTGAGGTCTTGTTTTCTTCTTAAAATTGCCTGGTGATGAATGCTGTGCCAATATTTCCAAAAATCTCTGTTTCTGTCCAGCCACATAACAAACCAAAAGTCTCAGCTCAAATAATACCAGAGGAGTGTAGATGCTAGGTATAAACGTAGAAAAAAATTGTGCATTTGAAAAATAAAATGACTACTATTATTGTGGATGAAGCCTCAGAGTTTCAGTAAACAGTATTTTCTCTGAGTCAGTCACTGGTTAGAAATCCCATCATGACCTTTCAGCCTCCTGAAAGGAAACAAAACTTCAGCACCTCATTGTCCATGTTCTGTTTAGAGGGTATAGAACATCTAGCCTCGGTGCTTTTAGAGGGAGTGGGCCGGACACAAAAACAGAGATGTTTTTGCTTCAATTTTGAAACAGCATCACTAACATTGTATTGTTCATCTACTGCAGCTTAAAGAGTAGATGAACTTTGACTTAAACCAGGAAAGACAATTGAGAACTAATTGTCATTTACAATAACGACCTGGCCAAGAGGCAGCGCAGAGACAGGGAAAACCAACTATTTCCACAACAAACATTAAACCATCAGATGGATAAATTAACCCATGAAGACCCATATATCCACCATTGAACAAAATCGTCTACTGATCTAAACTCTTGAATTGATGTTGATCCATTAATGCATGTAAATAACTGGTGTAAAATGCAGTTTGTCATCTTCTCATGGTCATCAGATATGACCCATTTGGACGTTCAGAGGCTCCGTAGTGAACGTGAAAACACTATCATTTTCTGCAACATTGATTCACCAGTAAAACCCATGGAGTTTGATACAAATTTAACAGAGGTTGGAGACACTTGTTTTTATGTTCAGCTATTGATAGCTTTTACAGAACAAGTCACTTTTCTTCAGTTTTTTCTGTTTTGATATAATAACCTTTGAATTTACTCTGAGCTTTGATGAACATCTACATGATCAGTGAATTAAATTAGGACTGTCAAAATTAATGCATTAACGCAAATTAATCTATCATCATGATTAATCTGACTAAAAATTTTTACACAATTAATCCATCTGCAGTGCAGAATGACTCTGAACTTTTCTGGCAACACATTTCGGACAGTTTGTTCAAGTCGAGTTCTCGTGGCGCTTGAACAAATGGGGGACAGTAGTGACAGGCAGCAGAGCCAACCCATAAAGATGGAAGATGCTAAAGAGGACGTTGGCCCTCTGGATGGAAATATGAGGACAAAAAACACAAGGAACAGTCAACTGACATAAAGTATTATACACACTCTGCAGGAAGGAGTTTTCTTTTTACCAAAACACTTCCAGCTTAAAATGCCACATCAACACGAAGCATACGTCAATCGGGGATTCTGCTAGCACTTCAGCTAATGCATCGCCCAACTTGTGACAAACTCATTAAGCACATATATTCCCTTCTTTCTTGAGTCTGTTTGCTCATGCAAAATGAAATGCAATTAAAAACGAATGCTATTTAATCCAAATTAATCCACAGCAACCCTGTGATTATTCTGATTAAAATATTTTAATCGTTTGACAGCACTAAATTAAATATAAGAAAATAGATCATTTTCACAGAAAAAAATTGCAAAATGCAGTGGCTAATATTAGAATAATTGGTGAGTAATCATTTAGGAAAGGTTAAATAGAGAGAAAAAAAATCATTTGGGAACTGACAGAAAAATGCTACTGGGTCTATACATGTTAATCTGAGCTTTTATAAACATCAACATAATCAGTAAATTAAATCTAGGTAAATACATGATTTTCACTGAAAATCTGCAAAATGCAGAGGATTATTTTATTTTTTTAAAATGGTTATAAATCACTTTAGAAAGGTTAAATAGAGAGAAAAAAAAATAGGAACTGCCATAAAAGTAGCACTGGGTGTTTATGGGTTAAAATGGATAAAATCACATGCAACAGTCACAAAACATTTTCTTTACTAAGTTTTGAAATAAAGATTGGAATGTATTAATCACATTTTAGTGTCTGCTACAGATGATTCCGGTCCAAAGCAGCAGAGAACTGAAATGATGAGTGAATAAAAGTAGTGCAGACTTTGGGGATGAGTAAGTTAATAAAACTGCTGGAATGAGGAGCATGAATGGTGTTATGGATGTTGAGTAATGAGAGAAGATAAGATGATGTTTTATCAATTAGGGTTTTATAAATCAACAGAAACCAATGTGTTTGCCAGCTAGATTAGAAAGAGGGCCATGAAATGACTTATCTAATGGTAACATAAGCGATTAATAATATCTTACCATAAAAATGAGCTTTGTGGCCTTGCACAAAATGGTGCTCAAATAATTAAAAAGATGTGATTCATTGACCTATCATTATTTATTTATCATTATTATGTATTTATATCTAAAATTTTTCATACCTGGTGATCCACTAATCCTATTAATACATGTAAATGATGTTTGATCAATGACAGTGGATGGAGACACTTGTTTTTATGTTCAGTTAATGATATATTTTGCTGAAAAAGTCACATTTTCATCAGTTTTCTCTGTTTTGATATCATAATCTTTGAATTTACTCTAAAATTTAATGAACATTGACACAATAAATGAATTAAATACAGGATAATATGTGGTTTACACTGAAGAAATGTAAAATACAGAAGATAATATTATAATAAACAGTGAGAAAGATTAAATACAGAGAAAAATTAATTTGGGAACTGCCATGAAAGTAGCACTGGGTCTTTATAGGTTAACCCATAAAGACCCAAACATCCACTGGCGACCAACAGCATCTACTAAAATTAACTGTTTAATACCTGTTGATCCATTAATCCTATCAATACATGTAAATAATTGGTGTAAAATGCAGTTTATCATCTGTTCGTGGTCATCAGATATGATGCATTTGGATGTTCAGAGGCTCCGTAGTAAACTTGGAAACACCATCATCTTCTACAACATTGATTCACCAATAAAACCCATGGAGTTGGATCAATGACAGTGGATGGAGACACTGGGTTTATGTTCAGTTAATGAGAGATTTGACTGAACAACTCACTTTTTCTTCCATTTTCTCTGTTTTGATATAATAACATTGAATTTACTGAGTTTTCATGAATATCCAAATATAATATATGGGAAAGTAAATGTAAGAAAATAAATGATTTACCATGAAAAATGCAAAATTCAGAGGGTCATATTATAATAAATGGTAATAAATCACTTAAGAAATGTTAAATATAGAGAAAAATTCATTTTGGGAACTGACACAAAAGTAGCTCTGGGTCTTTATGGGTTAAATTGAAAAAAGTTAAATAAAATGTGGATTTTGCTGAATTTGCACAGAGTTGGAACATTTGATATATTGTACAAATGCAAATCAGCAAACTACACACCTTGTGGCAGTGGTACCTTTTACAACTTTAAATCCAACCATTGTGTGAGATTGTGTAGTTTATTCCCCCAGCAGGGGGCAGTAGCAGTGCAGCCCCCTGCTGGGGGAGTAAACTGTGCACGTTGCAGAATGAGTTTTGTCCTGCAGGCTCAAAGTCCAGGCTGCTGCTTGACCTGGAGATGCCAGTGGTAGACTGTGGGATAATAAGGGTTCTAAGTTATACAGAGGGATGTTTTTGTAGACTATAAAGGCAGGAGAGAGGTTTTAAATTCACACCTGGAGGAGACAAACTCCCACCTGACCCAATCTTTTACAATTCCATGATGTAACACTCCTACGTACGCCCTAAGCTCATATTTCTTTTTTCCATTCCTCCCTCTTTTATATCTCTCCATCCCACCCACTGTCTGCCTCTCGTACTTTTGGCTCTCAGTGGGAATAAACTGAATGAGTGAACCTGACTGTTTGAGTGAGTCGACTGTTCAGCTCATTCCCCCTCTGTATCACTCTACATTAGCCTCATTGCATTTCATCTCCCTCACTTTCCCTCTGGGCGTCAAATTACCCTTTCACCCCCAGAGCTGTGCGAAACATGACAACACGATTCACCCCTTAACCCACCCGAACCTAGCTCTCTGTCATACCCCTCATTCCCATAAGCCCTCTGTGTCCCTGCGTCACCTTCCGCAACCCTGCCCTCCACCTCTTCCGTCGTTTCATCTCACTCTGTCTCCAGCAGCTACCTCCAGCTGCACAAGAGCCATATTTAGCGGAAGCAGCGGAAAATGAAAAAGGCTCTGCTGGAAGTTGCCATGGCTGTGTGTTAGTGGGTGAAGTTTCACACTGGGGCTCGGGGTGTGTGTTCTCACAACTGCACGTTTCAAACCGACCAGATGCTCCACAGGGGGATGAAAAAGCAAGCGTAGCAGTTTCACAGCGCTGCTATTACTTCACGCTTCAGAAGAAGAGGATGAAAAGGGAGGAGGAAGGAGAATGAGGTACTCTAGTGCCTTCAAAGAAATGGAAACCACAACAATGCTGTAGATCAGCAGGGCTCCTGTGCAGAGAAATAAACTGAACACATCGATCAGGGCAATGCCACTCACAGGCATCCTAGGCAACTCTTAGCCATTTATTCCTGAAAATTTAAAACACAGGTTGGGTTTAACAGAAGCTGATCCTTCCTTTCACCCTTGAAAAAGCATGGGATTATACTTTACAGGTGACTGCCAGTTATTTTCTGTCAACATAGCACAGTCAATACAACTGTGAGCAGAGTGGAAATATGATTGCCCCAGGTGTGCTTTTCCTAACCCTGCAGTACACCCAGATTATCATTACCCCCCCAAAAATGATAAAGATAATCTCCAGTGCTGTGAATACTAGGGAACATCGAGGCCAAATAAAAACAAAACTAAACAAAACAAAAAAAAAAAAAAGCAGCCAATTCTGGAGAGTTAATTAGGGTTCGGATGACTGGCTGCAGAGGGTGTGGATGAGCAATGTGCTTCTCACCGATAAAGACGATTGGCTCCATTTATTGTTGTTTCCTCAGCCTTTTTCCGCCCAAAAAACCTCGTTCCCAGGCTCAGTTGGTTAATGATTGCTGATTGCCTGATTGTTTCATTAATCCGATTACTAACACTGACTGTCTGTTATCTTAGTTTGGATACAGGACATTACAGGAGAGAGATGCATGTTATCTCATTGGGGCAATGGTAATTATTCATGCACATGTAGAAAGCTTTAGGAAAAAAAATGATGAAATAGTTAATCTGCATTAGGAAAAAACATTGATTCCCCCTGATTTGAACTAATGTATAAAAAGCAGCAAATAAATCTTAACCCATAAAGATCCAAACATCCATCATCAACCAAAACCATCAACTAATGTATGATGTTTAATATCTGCTGATCCACTTGATAGGTCAACACATGTAAATAATCAGTGTAAAATACAATTTGTTATCTTGTCATTCTCATCAGATATGACCCATTTGGATGTTCAGAGGATCTGTAGTTACCGTGGAAACACTGTCATCTTCTACAACATTGATTCACCAGTAAAACCCATGGAGTTGGATCAATGACAGTGGATGGACACTCTTGGTTTATGTTTAGTTAATGATATATTTTGCTGAAAAAGTCACTTTTTCTTCAGGTTTCTCAGTGTATGATGTACTAACCTTTGAATTTATTCTGAGCTTTTACGAACATCTACATGATTACTCAGTTAAATGTAGAAAAATATCTGATTTTTACTGAAGAAACACAAAATAAAGAGAATTTAAATTAGTGATAAATCACTTAAGAAAGAGTAAATATAGAGTAATATTCATTTGCGAACTGCCACAAAAGTGGCACTATGGGTTAATATTCTGCAAAGGTTAAGTGCCATATATTAAGTATGTTTTGAAACATTTGTAGTGGCTGAAGTTGGACATTCGACATTTTAATTCAATGTATATTTAGGTGTCTGCTGCAACTTCATCACGCAAATTCAGTTTTAAACTCAGCATGCCCTGTTAACAGCCGACTTAGTTTGTTTGGAGACGTGCTGTGCAGTCACCTTACAGTAGCTGATATTTTATTGAACATTGTTTAAGTGAATGCACAAAAGGTCAGTCACACACCCTTTTGTAGTATTATTTGTGTGTTTACTTTTTAAAAAATAGATGAGATCGCACAATCAGTACATGTAGCCCCTCGGCCAAGTCAATGTAAATGCAAATATGAAATGTCAGCAGAAGTCACAGGAAAGGTCTGATATACAAGAGGGCATAATGATCTGTAGTTTTATATAAGATTTGTTTTTGTTTAAGCAGCAGTGACATAATGCCCAGGAAAAGAAAAAAAGCTGAAGGAAAGTACAGTCATCTCCCACTCAAATCAAGCATATTCTTGACATTTAAATCCCCTCGTGGCTTGGAGGGGGTCTGCTTGTCTTTGTCATTCCAAGTGATGTTTCTATCGACTCTCCATTCATACTGCAACTGGCCCTCTGAGTTCTAATCAATGGATGCTAATGTGTCTATTATAATCCATGCTCTCAAATTAAGGTTGCATTGATCACCGGGCCTTGGGTTTGTACAGTGTGGAGCTGCATGAAGGAACCAAAAACAATCAGATTAGGACATGAGAGTTATGCAAGGACTGTACGTCGACTGTGTTTGTGTGTGCGCTTGTTTTTAGCTCGGTCTTTTATTTGTTGTCTTTCCCTGAGGTTTTTAATATGCATTATTGCTATCAGTTTGGAGGGATTGAGAAAATACATCACGCATGTCGATCAAGGGTGTGTTGGATTTTAAATACCATCGAGCTTTGGGGAACTCGGTGAAGAAATTGCTCCAGGTATTCTTCCGGCAAAACAATATTGCATTTATAAGCCTCTTTGAACGTCAACATGCATTACATCGTTCTCATATGTTTAGCATGAATAAATAATGTAGAATAAGTAGATCAGCGCTGGCATTCTAATGTAGGGATGTGTACTTTTCTTCAATGCTTCTGTCTTTCAACAATAATTAAAAGTCACAATTTATATTTCATTCTTGGTAATTAGGGGTAATTGTGATTGGGTTGGTAATTTGGCAGTGAATAAACAAAGCTGTCACTTACCTCATGAGAAAAGGTAACTTTTAATCCTCCGCGAGTACAATTTTCTCAAATGAAGGCATCCGTCACTTTTATTCACACTTATATTCACCATCTGATGTATGCTGCATGGCAGTTCAATTAACTGGCAAATCATAAATGTCATAAAAAAAAAGGAGTGTGATAGCTGTTGGAAATATAACGCAATGAACGCAGGTTGATATTGTTTTCACTTGCCTAACTAGACAGGGCAATAACTCCCCTGAGTTGACATTCATCATTACAACTCCAAGTCTGATTACATAAAGACATGATCCTGCTCTTGTTCCTTTTCATGCTCTGTCAGCCAGTCTTCTTCTCTCTTTCTTACCCACACACCTGGAGGCCTCTACCACTCCTGCCCTCCATTTCCAATGCTGACCAGGCCATATGCACCTACAAAACAAGAGTAAAAGTACAATTTCAGGCATAGATCTGTGAACATTTCACTTGCGTAAATGTGTCAGGGAGAGGTGCAATACGCATTCTGAAAGAGGTTGTGTAGAAAATGCAATTACATTTAGGTTACTGTATATAGCAGACTAATCTAGCTCCAAGACTGAATAGATCAAAGTTGGAAGGATGTGTTTTAAATTACTGTGACACAAAGATAGTGCCTCATGAGTTACATATATTACATTCGCTAACACAACTTAAAACTATTTATATAGTCAGTGTGGTAAAATTAACACCACCACATCTCAGCTACTGAAGTGTGAAAAAATAACATCGTTCAGGTCACATCCCTTCCAAGAGTGCATTTAGAGTCCAGAATGTCAGTAAGTTTTACAGCTACATGCTTAAACTAAATAGATTATTAAAGCTCTATTTGCACTGGACAAGTAAAACCCATGGAACTGGATTTGGAAATTAACCCCATCTGTGTTTCATGTGGTGCATTCAAGGGATAAGGGAATTTTTTTTTTTTTTTCACTCATAAAAAATTTTAAAGGTAGAACAATGTTTCTTACTGTAGCTGTCATGCATGTCATCCATCTCATCATCTTTTTAGATGTTCTTCTGAAAGATTTAACCCATAAAGACCCAAACATCCACAGTCAACCAAAACCATCTACTGATCTAAGGTGTTTAATACCTGTTGATCCACTTAACCTATCAATACATGTAAATAATCGGTGTAAAATGCAGTTTGTCTTCTTTTCTTGGTAATCAGATATGCTCCGTAGTTACCATGGAAACATCTTCATCTTCTACAACATTGATTCACCAGTAAAACCCATGGAATTGGATAAATGGCAGTGGATGGAGACACTTGTTTTTATGTTCAATTAATAATATGTTTTACAGAGAAAGTCACTTTTATCAGTTTTTTCTGTTTCTGATATAATAACCTTTGAATTTACTCTGAGGTTTAATGGACATCTACATGATCAGTTCATTCATTCATTCATTCATTCATTCATTTTCTGAACCCACTTCATCTTCACTAGGATCACGAGGGTTGCTGGAGCCTATCCCAGCTATTTCTGGGCGAAAGCGGGGTTCACCCTGGACATGATGCCAGTTCATTGCAGGGCTGACATAGAGACACAACCAGTCACTCTCACATTCACACCTATGGGCAATTTAGATTAACCAGTTAACCTATCAGCGCATGTCTTTGGATGGTGGGAGGAAGTACCTGGAGAGAACCCATGCAGACACGGGGAGAAATGATCAATTCAATTCAAAGAACTTTATTTTTCCATTAGGAACTTCATTTGTGAAGAGTGCATTTAAACAATAAATACGAATAAATAAATCCAAATGTTAAAAAGTTAAAAATACAAAAATAAATGTTGAAAAGAGAAAGACACACACACACACACACACACACACACACACACACACACACACACACACACACACACACAAAAAAATAAAAAAAAA
>JAPQRP010000018.1:19466649-19480950 GCA_037367295.1 Apogon hyalosoma
ACTCACACACACACACACTCACACACACACACACTCACACACACACACACACACACACACACCTACAAGTATACACCAACCAGTTCAGATCAGTTGTTCAGTAATCTGATAGATGAAGGTACAAACTAGTCATGGCTCTCTTGGTTTTAAAAGTAAGAGATCTATATCTCAGACCTGAGGGTAGAGACTGTAGTGGCTGTGCACTGTGTGAGTGGTGTCTAAAGCTATCTGGAAACCTTTTTGTTGTAAATGCTGAGAGGTGGTTCTTGGGCCTGTCCAATTATTTGATCAATTATTACATGATCAGTCAATAAAATATAAAATTTACACTAAAAAATGCAAAATACAGAGGATAATACTATTCTAAATGGTGATATATCACTTAAAAAAGGTAAAATATAGCAAAAAATTCATTTTGGAAGTGACACAGAAGTAACACTGGAGCTTTATGGGTTCAGTTTGCTTTTCCAGTGAATATCCATGCCATACTGTAGCATGAGTCACTTAAAACACTTTTAGAAGTTTGACCATTTTCCTCAGCTTCCCATATGGTCTAGCTGTTAAGATTCCTAGTTTTCACCCAGGTGGCCTGGGTTCAACTCCTGGTATGGAAATGTCAACGTATACCTAATGAGACATTAGTAATCTCTTATTGATCATCACAATTGTCCATTGAGGAGAAAAAATGTTGCAAAATCAACAAGATGTCACTTTAAATAGAAGTAATATTGTCACAGGTCTTCTGTGTTTGCTGAAATAGGGTAGGTCAGTTGCAGAGGACTTTTTAGTTTACGAATTACATGCATAACAGATTCACATAAGGTTACATAAGATAAGCTCCGTAGTCATTACAAATCACTAGAGGTCCAGGGGTAATATTAATCTGGTGTGAGCAGGGCTTTGATGGGATTCATTTGTTTAAAGACTCAATATGTATGGTTTGCTTATGTGAAGTTTATATTGGGAGTCAATCATTTGTTGACCTTTGCTAACTCCAGTCCCAGCTAAGTTGCCTACATCCTTAACATTTTTTTCCAGGAAAGTTCTTACACCTACACTCACTCCATTTACTCAATATTTATCTTCTATATACGCTGCCCAGACAAGAAAATAGTTGCACATGCAATATTTCACTGCATTAACTTTGGTTTGGATTACAGGAGACATTCACTGTGACACCTTTTTTGTCTCATAATGCTTATATAGTGTCACAATAAGGTTCATGATATTTTCCCCATCCATAGTTGAAGTTAAAGTTAAATAAACAGCTTGGAGAAAACAAAGGAACAGCCTGGATTCAACTAAGCAAATAGTTCAGATCCTTCCATCGGTAAGTACTGCCGTGGTTAATGTTTCAGCTGTAACAGGTTATTTAACTCTAACTGATGTAGTAAGTAGCCTCTAATTTCTTTAACATCAAAAAGTTTGGACAATGCCAGGATTGATCAGGATCATCAGGCTTGTGACAGAATGGTTCAGACATCGTTTTCACACATGGATTAGCCACCATGAAGTCCAGACTCTAATTTGGGATGTGATGAAGACTCGATGCAGCGGTCCAATTCTCCATCATCAATTGTCAGAAATTAATGCAACAATGGATGGAAAAAATATTTTGAACCTTACTGTGACACGATATAAGCATTATGTGGCCAGAAAGATGCCACAGTGAATGTCTCCTGATTTTTTTTGGGCCGGGCAGAGTATCTACGATTTAAACAAGATGCAACAGTAGTTACCATTAGCTTTGAGATGGAGTTCACTGATTGACTCAAAGATAAACCAGACTCCAAAACAAAGTTCACATAACCACACAAGCATATGTTAATCTGAAGTGTGCATTACTTGTTCTGAAATTTAAAAGGCATAACAAATTTCCCATGAGGACCTGATTAACAAAATACAAAAAGTGGGTGGGGGTGGCAGCTTCTCAGGTTCAAGCCCTGAATTGTTTATATTTAACAAAAAATAAATAAATCTTTATGTTTAACCTCAGCCTTATTTCTCTCTGAGGAGGTAGTGGGCTATGATGTGTTATATAGCAGCTTGGCCACACAGCTGAGTAATTTTACCAGTTCCTATGAGGATTTAAGCCTATTAGTGCTTCATATAGTTTGGTTATTGCCAGTTAAAAGTGATTCTTTGTTTCGATTTGACGATTCATCCACATCCACTATGACCTGCTCCATGTGCATCCAGAGAGATGTGTGTGGAAGAATTTCTTACTAAAATTTATTATAAATTTTTTATGATTCTTCTCCCCATATACAGGCAACTACAAATGAATGTGTATAATTGATCCTATAGAAAAAGGCCAAGAATGACTCATTTCTTTAAATGTCTAATTTCTGTAGACAGTTTATAGCAGCCTAAGAAACACCAAGTATCTGTTAAAATAGAATTACCCCTCAGTCTCTCTAACTGCACCAGCTACTATGCACCAAAAACTATGTTGAAAATTCCCTGCTCCCTCTTAAAAAAAAAAAAAAACCTTTCTAAAAATGTATAAATATTTCAATGACATTGGTCCAAGATTATGCTAAAAATACAAAGCCAATAGCAGAGTTTCTGGAGTCTAGAGCTCTATACAGCACCTAAACCCTCCAGAAACCGAAGAGGAAAACCCTGACATTATCTAAAACTGTAGACTTTTCTGCTGCTTTTGGATATTTTCACAAAAGAAATACAAAGACCAAAATACAGGGGAAAATGTTTCACATTTATTACACCGCCCCCCTGAAGGGGAGCCAAGGGGTATTGTTTTGGATCGGTTTGTTTGTTAACACTCTAGCAGAAAAACTATTGGTTGAATTCATACCAAATTGGATTTATAGATTGTCAGTGATCCAGAATAGATGTGGTTACATTTTGGGAAAAGTAGATCAAAGTTCAAATTTCTTATAAATTTTTAAATATCTTTTTTCTTCTCCCATTCACATGTAATGGCTGAAATTTCAAATATCTATAAAATCATCATTTTTTTTCAATTTACTTCAAACTTGGTACATATATGGAGGCAATTGATATGCTGACATCAGCACATGCATAGACATGATGACATCAGCTGGATCGATGCCAAACTAAGCAACAATATGTGTGCGAGGGGTGGGGTTTGTTGTGCCAGGTACCACTTGTTATAGAAGTTTTGGCTGTGAATGTGATGAACTATATATATCAGTTATCTTCATTTATCCTTGTCATATAGTTTATGCTACAGAGAAGGTAAAACTGCCTTTATTGGTGCCAAATTTATTTCAAAAGGATTTATTACAACAAAATACACTTCATAAACTAAGTGAAAACTAATATTTTAGTATTAAATCACAAATTCACATTTGGTTTATTGGTTGTCTCTTGAGCTAGATGTGTGGAAAATAAAAGATAAGGAAAAAATAAGGCATCATTCTTTTTGCTGGGTAGAACATTACACTATTGTTGTGTTCCCATATACTTATTGATGAAATAATAGCCTAAAACACAATGCAGATAATTGCAGTACATCTAATATCAAGTAGAGCAATGTGACAAACACTGGTGGCTGCTGCAGTGTTGTTCTAAAATATATATTCAGCAAGAGTAACCAAAGGCTAAAAGTTTACAACTTAATGGGTGTCATTAGTTGTCTGTTCAGACCTACAGTACACAGACTGTGTTTGATTGACATCATCTCTCTGTTTCCCATCAGTGTCATTTCTGGACTTCAAAGCCTCTAAAAACCCATCTGTACTGTACACAAGTCCCCAACCCTGAATGGCAGACAGACAAAGTTAGTGACGAGCTGGTGCACACAGTGTTTAGCATTTGGCAGCAAAAAAGACAGATATTTCCATAAGGAGTTGGAGAGACTGAATCCGAGCCAAGCGGAGGATGAATGCTAATGTTGCTCCTTGTCTGCTTGATGTGTAAACTCTGTCTGTTTGCTAACATCACACGGTCAAAATATGTCAGTGTTTTATTGGCAGCTTGTTTCATTGCCTCCACGTGGCTTAAAACTTGTACAGGCTCAATGTTTAATGTTTACATAGGCCTGTGGCTGAGAAGTTATAGATTGCTACCAAGTAATTGGTCCCCATAGACACTTCCCAATATGATGACTGCAAAAAGCACATAAGGCCAGTGTTTTGTTTTGTTTTTTTTATCAGCTCTGGACATTTTAGTAGACAGGATATTAACTATTGTCCACACTCAGACATAGCAGTGACAGTAATGCACCTTAACGCTGGATGGCACTATAGACTAAATACAATTATTGGTAGTAGTTTGCAATTTAGCTGTTGCCGTCTTGCATTTCTGGATCCTGAAATGACCATATTTGGACAAAATGGGTGGGACTAACTGGGTCAGAGGGGTCAGACCCATCTGTGGAGTGTGAAGGATGAGCAAATACTAAATGTTAGCTTGCTGACTCAGTAAAACAGTGTACTTCATCAAGCACTGTGCAAGAAGTTCATTTTACAATCAGGGCTTGACTGCAACTAAAATGCACCTGTCTTTCAAGAAAAAAATGTTTTAATAAATACACCTAATCTCTGAAAGTCCAACTCAGCATGTGTCAAAGCTTTCCAATTGAACAGAGCAATGATTTAAAGAAGGACCATCAGATCAGTTATTAGATGGTTCAAATAAAATGAACAAGACTGGAATGACTCCTGGAAAACAAATACTGAATCAGTATTCTGAGAGAAACTTACTGTAAGCCAGGAGTCAGGAATTTGGCACTAAACCCAGCAGCTGTCACCTGTATCATAACTTTCAGATGCTTCCACATTGGCTTCATTTCGGAGCCTAAGTCCTTTCCCTTTGCATAAAAAAGACAAAAGAAGAGGTCTATTCTGGCCTACTGTAGAAACATGACACTGAAACATGGAGGCAATGGCTTTCTCTGTACATAAATGGTTCATTGTAGGATAACAAAATTACAATTCTTATTTTAACATAATTATGTTTATGAAAAGATAATTATGAATATTATATTACATTTCTGCGATCAGTTTCTCTTAAATCTCACCATATCTCATACACTGAGCCTTTTAATGTTCCATCCTCTTTTGAAGTTTGTGTTGGAATATGTTTCATACATTTCAGACAGGGAGCCAGTCATTTGCTGGTTCCTTTTTTTTTTTTTTTTTTACCTCATTGTTACCCCTGTAGAGTAATTCATTCTCTGCATTTTACCCATCCTATTACACATAGTATGTAGCTTTAGCATTAGTGATTAGTGTTAACACATTATGAGCAGCGAGCTGCCATTGAAGGTGCTCGGGGAGTTAGATATTTTCTAAGCAAACAACTGCCTCAGACTTTACAATGGCTTCTAAGTGGAGTTTTTTCCTTTAAAGTCCTTATATTCACTTATGTTACTAGCCTCCCTTTCACTCCTCTACATTATGCAACATTGTGCAACAATACCATTAGCTAAGACTTAGAGTCAGTTAACATTAACAAACAACAACACACACTCCAACACAACATTAGCACACACAAATCTTACATACTGAGCCTATTTCAAGCTTAATTCTAAGTCCTCCTTGTAGCGGCCTTCGGAAAAACATGGCCCTAATTCTTGTATTGCTGCAATTATCCAAGTCAAGACATTCGACCCAGTCCAAAATTACATCTTCCTCTCAGGCTTGCTAGCTGCTAATTTTCACCACTGTCTTCCAACCCTTTTATTTTTTCTCGCCTCTATCTTTTACTCTGCCTTTCTGTGGTGACATTAATTACAATGAGAGGAAAGTGATGGTACTCATTGTCCCTTTTTCCAAAAGGCGCATTCAGCAAACACAGAGCCTGATGAAGTGTCCACATCACCACGTTCCGTGATTTATCACTTATTTCTGCCACAATAGACAGATAACTCATATTCCACGCCATTTACTGCCACAACATATGTCTCGCACGCAGAGATGGGACTGTGTCATTTCCACTGATGCAGCAGCGACGTGTGTGTGGAATGACCTCGAATGATGGAAGGACCATTCTGAGCTCAAAGAAAGCTTATATAACCATTTGGTATGTAACACAAAGATATGTCTTTATAGCTGTGGGTATAATTATTAGAGATGGAACGCTGTTCACATGAGTGGGCTTTTACAAATCTAGAGAGACATAGATATTTCATGTGTGTACTTGTGCTTGTGGGCAATAAGCATGTGTACACAGTCCAGTTGAGCTGGTTAAGGCAAATGCTTTTCTCCTACTGTGAACATTTTATACCATGGGGGATGTTCTGAAGGTACCATTTTATAATAAGACTACTCTTATGAAGGCTTTTAAATAATGTTAGATGTAGTAGTAAGTCATTAATAAGCACTTTGAGCTCACGATTTGGCAAGTTAATGCTTCATCTATTAAGTGCATATACCAGTGGTGGGCCATCAGGGCCTGCAAGGCCGTCTCTACTGGCCTAAAAAATATCTGAATCACAGACTGATGTTAATTATATTTTGTCCATGAATACTTATTGAATAATTCCAAATGGTCTGTCTGCTTCCTTTCATAGCTTTTCCCCTGGTTGTGCTGCTTCCAGACATGTACTTTCATATTAATGCATTTAATCAATCACATTTCAGCCATCATCTGTTGCCAGGCAGGGTCAAAGTCAAAGAAGTCTGCCTGGAGGCTTCACTATCAGTTCCTATCAGTGCCCTCTAGCAAAAAAAAAAGTGTCAATGAAACTGTTGCGTCAACCAATCAGATTTTGAGTTGGCGACACCAAGGCCCTCTAGCAGGCATACGGTGACGTCAGCATATTCACACCCTTTGATTGGATAGTCAGAGTGTACGAGCCAAAGCTAGCGAACTGCATCTGTAGCGGGCTGCACGAACAGTAATGTGTTGACTTATTAGCTGTTTTGTCAACCCACAATGGCTGAAGGGGGAGAAGAAGTGGATTTGGATGTAGATTAATTGCCACAGCCATTTTCAAGATGGACTTTTCAAGAAAAGCTGGACATCGTTAAGAAAGGTCAGACAATTCCAAAGCTAGCAAGCCTGTGACAACCAGGAAAAGGATCTGTCCATCACTTTCAGTCCACGAACTACGAGCGGTACAGATCTGTATGACAGAGTAATTGAACTGTTTTTGAGGAAAGAAAGGAGGATGGATTTTGTGTATAAATAATCAGAATTTTTGGTGAGTAAAATGTTGCTATTTTCCTAAATAATAGTGCAGTTTTATGAAGTTATTATCAATGGCTTATGTGTGTGGCAGCTGTAGCTGCAGTAGAAGCAGACTTGTGGTTTGTTTAAGGCATTTATTCTGGCTACAGGAGTTATTTATCTGCAATGCAACGGCTCTTTATACTGCATTTCTGCATAAGATGGTTTTTATAGCCATAAAATAGTTATTGAGGGGTGGATTGATTCAGATAGAGCAGTACTGAAGGCCTAAGTGTGAAATACATGGCCGCCACTGGCATATACTGTACACTTCATATGGCAAGTGGATGGAGTGACTATGATGTCACCTATTGGTGTTTGGACTGTTGTTTTGTATTTGATAATAATCGAAACATGAATAAATTCTGATTTAAATGTGTTTACTGCATGCCAAAAAGGTCAATCGTAATTGGCTTGAAAAGGACTCACTCATTGTTAAACACTGGGTTAGAAAAATGTTTGGTGTTATTTTTAAACACTGGCAGAACAAAATCCTTTGACTGTTTTGTTTTAGTGTCACAATCATCTGTGATATAAAAAAACAAAAGAAAAAAACAAAAAACCTACTCAGTAAATGGTCCAAAAGTCTTGGTGGGCATGCTAGCTGTCAATCACACATGAGGATCACAGTCCTCTATTTGCCCTAGTATCTTATCAAAAATCAAGACCAATTTACAGATGGACCTGCCACACACTAATTACAGGGTCCAAATAAAACAAATAAGATACATGAGTCGTACTGAATTTTAAGAAAAAAGTTCAGTGTAAGCCTATGAGAACCTCACCATCCAGCAGCCATCAATGGTGTAACATTTTAAGATATTTCAGCACTTTCTTCACTTTAGAGATGTGGCTTGGCTACAACTCAGACCTTGGTAGTTTTGCTCAGTTTATTTTGTCCCTTTATTTAATAGTTTATTAAACCATTTATGAATGATTTACTATCATGTAACACTGGGTAAAGTGTAAAGTTTTAGAGTCTGACTGTTAATTTGATATACTATACTAAATGATGTGTTGCTAAATGTTAAAGTTAATGTTAAAGTTATACCAATTGTACTGTTCCTAATTTGTAAAGAAAATATGCCTCCAAGAGATCACAGACAGAGGCTGTAAGGCTAGATAAAGCAAACTATATATAGATTTTCTCTCAAGAATTGTGTCATAAAAATCAGTATGTGTGTGAAAATGTCACACAGTCACAATTGTCAATTACCTTTGAGTTCTGATTAGCACTGGTGTAAAAATGAAAAATAGGTATAGAATTATGACTGGTATAGTTTTAATAATAAGCTAAATATCTGATCAAAAATCATATTATCTCTTCATTGTAGGTGTAGTATACAAAATGATACGATGACATACTAAGACGGTACATGTTATTAATGTCACAGTAAAATACAACAGGTAGTGCCTAATAGTCGGCAGGTAGCACAGGATAATCACAACTACAAAGCTACATGGAACCATAAATTGTTTCAACAGACTTTCCTGATAAATATTAAGTTAAAATGTTAGTCTGACCTGGATGAGAAGTAGAGATGTGGCAAAACTGAAACCAAAGTGAAAGACTAGGTAGTATTAGACTGACATTTATGTACCAGATTACTGCTTTTCTTTAGAAATGGCACATCATAGTCTGAGAAAACAGCTGATTCTTAAAGTAGGTGTAAATGTACTACAGTGTATCACATATTCAGTCAATCAGGGTTTCACTCTTTCCGTGAAATGATTTTCCAGGACTTTTCCAGGACATTTTTAGCTGCTACAGGGACAAGTTATCACGCCATTCCCCTGTCCCCCTCATTCTTTGGAAGTGTTCTTTTCTACAGTTGTAACTTGAATTTACCCAGATTGTTTCTGTGTGTATTACTCAGACATTTGATGTGCAGTCTATGGTTATAATATATCTATGAAAAATAATCATGGTAAATGTATCATAGAATAATGCAAACACACCCACAGATTACAGCGTAGTACTTAAGCCTGACAAACTGGAGTTACAATGACCAGTTGGGCAATTCCCAACTCAATTTTCTTCTCTCTTACTTTCTCTTCTGCTCTTCCTTTAAAAATATTTGTGTATGTTCAGTAAATCACTGAAAAATAATTTCCTTTGTTTCATCTCAGTTTAGGCACATTAGGTCACAAGCAGAGGTGGGAAGTAACGAAGTGTATGTACTTCTTTAATGTACTTAAGTAGATTTTTTTTTTAGGTATCTGTACTTAGTTGAGTATACATTTTTCTGGCAACTTTTTACTTTTACTCCCTACATTTTGCATAAATATCTGTACTTTATACTCCTTTCATTCTCAGAATAGGCTTTTTACTTTTTCAAACTAAACTGATGTGACAGTACGTAAAATATGTCACTTCAGAGGGAAAATCAGTGTGGAGAGAAGAAGCACAGGCTGTGACCAGGGTCAGTACCAGAGTCCTGTACAGGGTCAGTACCAGAGTCCTGCACAGGGTCAGTACCAGAGTCCTGCACAGAGTCAGTACCAGAGTCCTGCACAGGGTCAGTACCAAAGTCCTGTACAGGGTCAGTACCAGAGTCCTTCACAGGGTCAGTACCAGAGTCCTGTACAGGGTCAGTACCAGAGTCCTGTACAGGGTCAGTACCAGAGTCCTGCACAGGGTCAGTACCAGAGTCCTGCACAGGGTCAGTACCAGAGTCCTGCACAGGGTCAGTACCAGAGTCCTGCATGGGTCCACCTTTTCCAGACTTTTCTGCACGTACCCACAAAGCTGAATACCGCAACTCGACCTGTGATTAAACACATTGTCTACACAGTAAATCACTTTTAAGGGCTTTATTTTTGGCTAAAACGCACGCCATCAATAAATCTCTTGTATGTGCTGCTCAACGACGGCTTTGGCTTTGATGTAAACAGAGGTGAAGCTCACTTCACAATAAAACAAACCGACTGTGGATCAACCACGGTCAAATTAGAAGATCATCATCATTAAATGTCCTGAAAATTATTTTCATCCATGAATCTTCTTTTATTTTGTCACTTCCTTGCCCACTACCACCCGCATTTCATTTCATTTTACCTGTATCCATGAAAATTCAATTTTTTTTTTTAAATCCGTCCCCACATGTTTTTGTAGGTTACCTGTCTGGTACCAGACCCAGGGCAGGACTCTGGTCAGTACCATTCACTGTAAAATTAGAAAACGGAAACTTTTATGATTTTGCCTGGTTAAACAAGTATTGTTTTATTCATGGCAAAAAAAAAATATATACAGTTTTACTTTTTTATTTTATTACAATTGAGAAGTAGTACTTTTTTTACTTTTACTTCAGTAAAGGAGTTGAATCAGTACTTCTTTTTTTACGAGAGTATTTTTTCCACACAAGTAGTTGTACTTCTACTTAAAAACAGAATGTGAGTACCTTTGCCACCTCTGGTCACAAGGCAGGGGGAGGATAAATCATTTTCCAGGATAATTTAACAGTTTCCAGGACATTTGATCTTTTTTCTCATTTACCACATGTTTTCCATGGCTGGAAAATTGGTCAGTCCTTTTCCAGGTTTTCCAGGACACATGGGAACCCTGTCAATTTACTATATGTACCAATTAAGATAAATATTGATTGTTGTAGCAGCCACTCTCAAACACAGATTTATAAGGTCAAAAACAATACCCAGCTCACCTTCAGCACCCAGGCTGAATCTCAGATGAAGCTGACGGGTAGAAATACTAGCTGATGGACAAGACAAAGGAAGATCAGTAACAGTGAGACCCGAGGGTTTACAGTAAAGGTACATTTGGACTATTTGACAGGTCTCTACGGCCTTTTTCAGTGTGTTAAAAAAGCTTATTGATCCTTTATTAAGTGCTCACAATCGAAATAATAACCAGATTATAGTCTTATTGGATAGTGATGCCATTTGGGACTTATAGGCATACTTGAAGCCAGCGTCCTACTTAAGTTTTTTGAGTGTATAAGTATAAGAGAAAAAAATATGAGAGTGGAGGCCTATATACAAGAGCATAAAATTTGTAACAAGGCTTGACAGGGGTCACATTTTTAAGAAAGCAAGGAAGAGAAAGCAAAAGGGTGGAGAGCAAGGTGGGAATGGTGGAGAAAAACAGAAATAAACAAGACAGGTAAAATCAAATGGGACTTCCGACAGATATAGACGCAGACAGGCAACAGAATAACATATATGGAAGGAAAACAAAGCATAAAGGATACGTACAGACAAAACAAATTGTAAACTGAAACAAAAAATATACTAAGAAGAGGAAAGTCTTACACAAAAGAAACTTGTGTGCTTCATCAGTCTAAATTAGTCTGAAGCCAGAAATGGCAGGAGAGTCTCTAATCCTTTCTCCCTTAGGCTTCGAATCACCTGCCATCCACAAAGTCACCGTCCATCCCACAGGAAAACACTCATTACAGGCTGCCATTACGTTTGACTGCATCTCTCTCCATAACCTTGAAACAATGTTCACTCAGCCAAATACACTTCAGTCCAGCGGGAGAGAGAGGTCAATATGGAGCCAATGTCAAGTGACTCTTTTTTCCAAAAGGCAAAGCAATTGAGTTTTGTTTTTTTTTTCTCGCTTTGGAGAATGTAAGGACGAGTACAGATATGTCACATGGGAACACAAAACAGAGGGTACGTTGATCTTATGGAAGATATCCAAAGGGAATCAAGCCAGAAGAGAAATTGATGTTAAAGATCCTATGGAGTCAGTATCCTTGCCCTTGTTGTCCAGTTACAAGCAGCCAGACCCAAATATTCATGCGGTAGCCTATATCTAGAGCACATTTAATGGCATAGTTTGCCAGATTTATTTGAATTGCTAAGATGGAGAATCAGTAAATGAATAAGCCAGTTGTGCCTGTCTCACAAATCAGTCAAAATTACTTTGAATTTATCTTATTTCAGATCATCATATTTTTATGTGTATTTCAAATCAACAGAATTTTTCATGGAAATTCCTATTGAAGACATAGATGTTCTCATTTGAGGCATTAGGTAAGGACAATAAAGAATTGCAAAGCATCATCATCATCAGTTTCTTCCATCACTTGTGTATGGTAGAAACTCTAGTTACTGGTTGCTTAGTGTTTACATACAAAGTTAGATTCTGTATTGTGTCATTTCATCCCATGATCAAATAGAGTTTACATTGGACAACATAAACATACGTACTACCCACAAATTATCATCCCTGCCTTCATTTCATTCCAGTAATTGAAGACTTTTTTTCTGTAGATTTTATTTGTTCATAGGTTGCGACTCAGTATTGTACAATAACAAAAAAAAAAAAAATGTGGATGGGTTCAACTTTTGTAGAGAATGTGTAGTGAATAGAACGATTTGGTTACTTTTAACATTCAGTGCACACCAGGCTTTTAGCATCACCAACAACTCCAGGAAACAAGACTTTATCTTACAGGCTGTAGAAAATCTACCCTGTGACTAAATGTTTTAGGTTTTGGGTAATGGTTGGTATTGTCAGAGAGATTAGCTGATCACAGAAGCGACACAGTGGCTCCCATAACTATAATATTTAAATTCCATTTTCTATAGCAGCATGAAACTTTGCCAGGTCATCTGTATGTATATTCCTATTTCCCAATGTGGTGGTCTGATTGTCTCATAAAGGCCCATTCTCTGGCTGGTAGGGGCCCCACCCAAATGGCCCCAGTGCAACCACACTGCCTGTGCTTATGCCTCTGCCTCCCATGAACAATTTCATACTTAAATCAGGCTTGTCTTTAAATAATTGACCTTTTAGCTAATGCTCATTCACCAATTGGAAATCCAGCGTACAAAACTCAAATATTTCACTAATATAAGTGCGAATAATGTTACCACATTGGATGACTTTCCACATCACTTTGCAGAACTGACCCCCAATGTTAAATCTAATCTGCATTTTTCTACTAGTCCCTTTGTGATGGAATGTATACCAAAAAATATAGTTAGAGACCAGCTGATGTCAAGGGAGGCAGATCACAGAGGAGGGGAGCTGTAGCTAATTTCATGCCTTGTATTTTTTCTGTCATGCATGGTTAATTCACGGTTCAGGCTGGAGCGATGAAATGCGCACGCTGTGATCTTCCACAGTCCCCTCTCGATTGAGCCCACAAGGAGTGCAGCCAGCTATCTTTATGTGGGGAGGCCTGGCAAATCCATATTACAGTTTGCTTTTATACAGTGCTAATTCAGAGAGAGCCTGATAAAACCAAAGGGGAGACAGTCTTGGCAGTTCCATTTGGGTTCGCTACCCTTGACTGGCTCTGAGATGTAAATGACTATCCACCCCCACCGTCCACTGTGCCCTCTCTGGTCTTGCTCCATTTGTAATTTAATACCTTTGACAGAATGCACTAGTTGGCTGAAAAAATATGTATGGGAACTGGTTTTCCTTGCCAGAAAAAATCACAGGCCATTTTGGAAGAATTCTAAACATTTGAATTGCATTCTCTAGATTAATCAGTCAACATAATGTTTTGGACAATCGACTGAAAAATACCAAGTGCTTGGTTCTATGTGCTGACATTATTAAATAACAGCTCTGCAAGGTGGAGCAAACCCTGTCTACTACAGCTGTGTCCCTTCTTCCTCAGGAGACAATGCCAGCTGATCTGCTACCAGGTACATGGAGAGCACAGCTGCACATTCTACCTCCCGTCTCCTTCACCTGTCGGAAGCAGTTAGGGCCGAGTGGCCCCACCGCACCACCCGCTTCCAAAACACGTCGTTGGGTTGCTGTGGAGAGTGCAGCTATCCCTAGGTGGACCTTGCTGGCACTTATTATGATAATGAGGTCCACTTTTGGAACACTGGCTGCCTGTGGTGGGGTTGTTAAGGGAGGGGTTGAGGGAACACGGACCAAGGGGGTGAACAGAAGAAATGGAGATGGAAGGGGAAATGTGTAAAATTTGGGGGTGGACCACCTTAGGGACCCACCATGCATAAAGATGAAAGCACAGGGGCCAATGTTGCTCCAACAAATCAATCAGCCTGTGGTTCGAGGGCACAGCTGGTCTGGCAGTTCCCCAACTGTGACAGGAATATGTCCCACATACAGCAGTGTGTGTGTGTGTGTGTGTGTGTGTGTGTGTGTGTGTGTGTGTGTGTGAGCGCGTGTGTGTGTGTGTGTGTGTG
>JAPQRP010000018.1:19481050-19496100 GCA_037367295.1 Apogon hyalosoma
GTGTGTGTGTGTGTGTGCGCGCGTGTGTGCGTGTGTGTGTGTGTGTGTGTGTGTGTGTGTGTGTGTGTGTGTGTGTGTGTGTGAATAGAGTGCAACCATGTCC
Source organism: Apogon hyalosoma (assembly GCA_037367295.1). Taxonomy (NCBI): domain Eukaryota; kingdom Metazoa; phylum Chordata; class Actinopteri; order Kurtiformes; family Apogonidae; genus Apogon; species Apogon hyalosoma. The sequence continues at coordinate 19,481,154 of JAPQRP010000018.1, forward strand.
ACTGACACACTTAGAAAAATCATGTCCAAACCAGACGAGGTGCCCTCTCAGGACGTCCTCAATATTTCACATGAAATGTGAGGTCATGCAAGAGGGAATGTAGAATCTAAATGAATGGAAAGGAAGTGGCCTTGGAAAAGAAGCTGCACAATTTTAGTTTCATTACAACAAATACCATGTGGTAATGAATTCTTCTGAGAGCAGGTGTAGAAAGACAGTGAAGACCAAAGGATACTCAGAAGACTCTCTCTGGATGTATCACGCAGGAAACATTAATTGGTACAATCTTTTGAAAAATTGAAGAATTTAGTTCTGAATTCAGTTCTTTCTGTAAAAGTTATTCAGCACAAATATCTCTCCATGACTGGTCACATTGTGTAAATGCACCTATAACCTAGTTTTGTACCAAACCTTCAGGATAACATAGCCACTGACACACATATGCATCCTACTAAAGGAGACAGAGGCAGAGAGTTTAAACAAAATATGTCTATGAACTTTAGGCTGTGGGCTATTATCTGCAGGTCCAGATGGGGGACAGAGGACAGGACAAAGTGTGCAGAGAGCAGCATGACCTGCAGCCTGACCTCAGAACTGAGAGATGGATAAAACCACCAGTTATGTTACAATCTCTTTAACGCAGACTGTAAGTCTGTGCATTGTTGGTGCATCCTCATATTGTGTTTGGCATGAATTTGATCAATTTTGAAGTTTAGATATTTGATGAACACCACATGACATTGTTTTCTGTTCTTTAAAATGTTTTCAACACAGCTCCATTCTGTGTCACACTTCTATATGAAATTACACCAGGTCATCTGTATTTATATTCAGTATTTTGATTTGGACTGAGAGGAGAGGGCTGCAGAAGAAGTGTATGCATTTCAAACTTCTGTTTTAGCCCTTATTTTGGCTCCTGCAGCCTTAAACTAAAGATGGTTTGTTTGTTTGTTGTAATTTAAATAAGATTTTATTAAATTGTTTATTATAGTGTTTCCAAAAGTGGGACCCATTGACAAACAATTGTGATACAATTCCCAAAAGGCCTTATGAAATAGAAAGTACATTTGTACATTAAAATTAAAATTAACAATTATTCTTTACTGCTGATCTATATGTTTGGTAAATTAAACTTATTTTTTTCTGTATGTTACTAAAAACATATGACTTAAATATTTTATGAGACCAAAGTAATGAATTTTAGCAGTTCTCATTTCTTTCCTCTCTTTCTTTTCCTGCTTTTTGATAATTTTTTTAATGCTCAAAATGCAAATTATTCCAGTGACCCAAACAAATTCTCCTATGACCTTCCTGTGGATCATGACCCAGTCTTTGGGAATAGATACCAAAGTGTATATGCTATGGCTAAAGATGAAATTACGTTAGCAGAGAAAACATTTGTGTTGATGAATCCACAAGTCAGAGCTGACCTGTGAAAGCCAAGTTTGTAAACCATTTCTGAACTCAATAAGAGGGTCACAAAGAGGATAAATATTTCAAGTGACTTTCAACAGTTTGTCCAGATTCTCTTCATGCCCTTTGAGCTCCTTGTGCACTATCACCTCATGTCTTTTCTTCTTGAGCTGAAATGTGTTACCTTCACCCAACATCAAACGGAGCAGAAAATGAGGCCGAACTGCAGATGCTTAAAGTTGCTTTTCAAATCCCTTGCTTCACTTCGAGGGCTCTGTCTCAAATTTGGAGCGATACATATCTCCACTGCTGGAGACGCTGCTGCTCACTATCAGCACCCTTCATCGAGCGACATGTTCTGGAGATTAGCCCTGTGTGCTGCTGCTGCTGCTCCTACTGGCGCTGCCTGTATCTCCCCTTCCCCTTCTCAAGGTCAGACCAGCGTCAAGCAATGAGCACCAGTGCCACGTGCGAAAAAGCATGAACACAGCATGAAATGGGCTTTATCTGAGAGCAACTCAGTGTACTTGTTTATTTGAACACACGCAGCAGGGTGAGTAATTGCGTAAAAAGGCTGTCGATGTGTACTGAGAGCATCTTAATTAGCCTGGCTCTGTCATTCGACCTCTCAACAACAAGCTCTCTTAAAAAATTACAAAGCAAATTTGTGCCGATTAGGAAATTAATCACTTCCCCTCCAAATAGGGAGGCCAATGGTGGGACTGCTGGTGCTGATGGGAGGCCAGCTCCCTCCCTCCAAACTGAATGGATGTGCACTGTGCAAGTTGGAGAAAGTCCAAATGAGTAAGAGGGAATAGTATCTCAGACAGCACTGCCTGCTGATGTAAAGAGGCCCTGACTGGTTGCTGCTGGCTCCCTCTCTGCTAATGCTTTCGCTGGCACTGACACAGAACTGCGCACAAGCACACTTGCATAAAAAAGGGGGAAAAAACACAGTCTTGTACAAAGGTACAGCATCATCCCACCATTCCAATGTCTGCCTCTTTCTCATGCAAAACAGACGCAGTGTAGTAGGGCTCAGAATCATGGATACACCTGCAGGCATCTTTGTTGTCACTTATGAAAGTGCCTGTGCTGGGATTTGTGTGTGACTCTGTGCCTCAGAGAATGACAGCACATCTTTGAGTAGTGCTGCCATCTAGTGGTGAATACACAAACTGAATCCACTGCTGCGTGTCACTCTTATGATATGGTTCATTCATCATATAATAAGCAGAGGAGTGAATAAACACATTCCTCTATCACTTCCTTGCCCCTTTATTTAATGAAAAGCAGAATCATGTAATTACACCCGCTATTAACAGGCCGCGTCAAATACCTTTATGTTATGTTGCATTAATCCATATAAAATTATTGTTGAGTCATTCCACTCCATAGATGAACATGAAGACATGATTCATAACCTCAAGCAGGCCAGAAAGAAATCGTGGTTTGTAAATGCATTAATGCAGTATTCATCACAGCATAAAATAAATGAATACATAGGCATAAACACTGAATCATCCATTCTGCTGCAGACCTAATCATGCATTCACAAGTCCTAATTATGTCCATAAAACAGATGCAGGCATACCTCAGTGAAACCAACTCAGAATCTTAAAACATGAAGACAAAAGGGTGATAAGTAATGTTTTTCTTTTTCAACAAATCTTCCCCTCAGATGAAAGACTCTGTTGGTAGTGTCCACAGTTTATTTGGCCCTCATACACTGTGTAAAGCCCTCGGCTGACCTTGTTTGGCCCTGTCTTCTTTCTCTGGATTCCCATCCTAGTGCTGGCAAAAAGGAATGCTGAGTAGGAGTGACTCACTCTACTCCAGGAAAGCGAGATATAACATACCCCCAGCTTCAACAATACTGGGTTAGTGTCAGTTTTAAAGGTTAAGGGGAATTTAGCAGCCATTAAAGGGAGTCTGAATTCACATTCCCAGTCTTGGTTTGTGGACTGGGAAGAAGTTTCGTTTTAGACTTTAGACTCAGTGCTATTTTTACTTTCTTATACCCCTTTTTTCTCATCTTTCATGATCAATTTTCATATATCCCGTCTGTTTTTCTTATTGAAGGACATTATAGTCAACAAAATGCATAACAGCAGCATAATCAAAACATTTTTAGGCTGTGGAGCGAGACAGTCTGTGAACACAGCATGATAACAACCACTCTAGGATAACCAACTAGCACATACACTGGCTCTGCATACCTGTCTACCAAATTTAGGAAAGATGTTTTGGCCAGCACACAGCAGTACACATGCATGTAATTTAAAGTGATTTCCCTCATCAAAACAACGGTGATGGGGAGGATGTAACAATATTCTCTGTATAACTATATTTGACAGGTAAGGAGTAAATGCAAATAGACTTAAACTAATCTAAGACCATCTTTCTGCCATGTGTAATCTGAAGTGGCATGTCATAAAGAAGCTGTATGAGATAAGTATATCAGGTCTGCAGTGCAACAACAAATAAGCATAGTGCCACAGCAGCATCACTTCACTTTGTAAAACGTGTTGTGGCTCATGCAATAATAAGTGTCCCCTTGAGTATCTCAATTTGTGCATGTATAAGTGTTCCTGTACATTATGCATGCATGCGAATGTGTGTGTTTCTGTGTATGTGCATTCACCAGGCTGGGAAATGGCAGGCTGTTGACCCACTTTGAGTTGTTTGCATTTTTCATTCACTCCCCATGCACCGCCAAAAGGCTCTTGCTTTCCCTCCACTTTTCCTTCCTCCCGTTCTCCTCCCAGTATTTACCTGGTAATAATTGTGACATGAATCATTTCCGACAAGGAGGAGCTCAGCTTTGAGAACAAATTCCCTTATAAAAGCTAGAGAGAGGAAGAGAAACTTTCTTTTGACTCCCAAAGCTAAACTTACAGATAAGTTTACAAGTCCTGGCCAGATCACTGAGTTCACCTTTTTTCAGGGAGCGCCATAAACTCAAGAGATGGGCCAAGAAAAATGGCTTCAAAGGATTAACTAACACATCAGAATTGTGTCATTTAATCAATATTTTCACAACCCACAACAGTGAGTGTTATAGATGATTGTGATACTCATGATAAAATAAAAACATCAATAACCCTGTCTGTCTGTGCGTAGAAATGGCTTCACCAGCTGCCATTGTGATCCATGACAGTCCTACATCACTAGAACAGGGAGATCCTCTTGGAGATGCTCCCTCTGGACTTGTTGTTCAACACCTCTATCTCTGTTGCTATAATTTTAAAGGTTGAAGAAGAGTGAGTTGGCTGATATTATCAGCTTTCTCTAGTGACTAAAGATACCAAATGCTGCACTGGCTTCGCTGAAATCACACAGAAATCAACAGGGAGGGAAAGTCGTGATGGATTCTTCAGGTTCAAACTCTAGATTCCTATATTTCAACACTAAGACTGCAGAGGTCCAACAGAATCTTTGAGCCACAAGGGACGTCTTGCTGATAGTAAGCGCTAGTGAGGCATTTGAGCACTTCGCCCTGCAGCTGATAGTCTAATGATAAAAGAGCACTCTTTTCTGTTCACCATCTTGAGATAAACCCTCATTTGCGAGGTAGCCAAATATGATCTCTTACTAGGAAATAGATTCTCAGAAATATTTAAGAACTGTGGTACAGACTTATGGGTTGGTTGAGGCTTATTTTCATGAACCAAAATAGAAAAAGCTTATTTTTTTGGTCTCTGTTGTGCTAAAACCCAGGAGAATCAGCCATTCTGCATTTCTGGGAATTGCCGTCAAGTCAAGTGCAGCATGTTATCATTCACATTTTCCCTATTCCTCATTACTCATTAAAAAATGTGAACACAGCATTTGCTTTTATAAAACATTGCCTGGTGCAGAAAATAGAGCAAGTTCTAGTACATTTGATGCTTCACCTCACTTCAGTTCATCAGCTGTGAAACAGCACACAGCTACTCTAGCAGCTATAATAGAATAGGTTGAGTGCACTGTAACATTCCTTACATATTGCCTGTACAATGTAATATGTACAATGATCCTATTGTTCTTGTTAGCACTAAAATGTGGTACTTCACTTCAGCATATGCTTACAGGCCTTCATGACAATCACAAAAACATGCTAATGTATTATTAATTCCAGAATCTATGTTTCAGCAGGATTGTTTTTCATTTTCTTTGAAACTGAGCCCCAGGCTAAGAACAGTTAAAGGTTCAATTTGTAAAATTTGCAAAGTGCTTGTGTGCTTGTGTGAAGTGCTAAAGAGTGTCTCAAATTGTGATGCATGTGCAATGAAATCTATGCATCCTTTTTGTCTGCAAAAATCTGTATACTTGCTCCCAAGTTCTTAAAGCTTCTTTTCTGCTCCTGTACGGTAGGCAATGCTAGTTACTGTTAGCTTAAAAATAGAGTCAGCTAACTTTAACAAACAAGCAGCTCCCATCACAACGCAGACTCTGACAGAAACTCTATTTAAGCACAAGGATGCAAAGTCTTATCAAAAGTTTAAATTACAAAAGCAGTGGTCTCACAAATAACAAATTATCATCATGCACAATAACACACATAAAAGGTTTTAATTAATAGTTTAACAAGCAAATACAAAGCTGCAATCCCACCCAGTCTACTTGTGTCCCATGGGACCCTTAAAATATCAGTGACTGTCATTGGAGAAAGACAGATAACTTCTGGATCCCCTTTGAATTACAGCACCATTTACACACAATGATATTTGTCAGTTAAGGAAATAATTTTACAAAATCAGAAAGGGATAGTTTGTGGTACTGTGGTACTGTTGAAGGGGAGGGACTTCAACTATCTTCATTGTGGAACCAGAAAAATAAATTTTTTTCTTATAAGTCCTTGTTATGATCATGACTCAAAAGGACATGGCAAATACAAAGTAATTAACTAATCTATTCATAAAAGTAACAAACTTAAACAAAACTTATACATAAAATATGAGGTATGGATGTTAGTGAAGCTAGCAGTGTATGCACATGGGTGAGTGGAGGAAAATGAAAATAGGACCCAAACAAAGAGCATGAGGGAGCGAATCCTAGCGAAAGACAAGGGAAGCTTGTAGCGGTGACGAGGGCCCAGGTGCTCCATGTCAGCCTAAATAGAGGACAAGCACACCAATCACCTGTAGAGGGAAGGGAAACCAGACAAGCAACAGGTCTGGGGGGCATCACATTATGCATCCAGATCTAATACATGACTGCTTTGCTGAGTTCTGCACTGAAGAAATAAAACTTTTAATGTTTTAAGAAAGAGAATACTGGATGACTAGAGCAAAAAATCACGAGGCATCACCCTCTAACAAGCTTTCCATGCCACTCCATGTCAGTGAAAACCAATGGCAACACACTGTGATTCCTCTGGTATGGTTATGAATTTACAATTTAGCATTCTAAAAAACGGATGTGTCTGTCAATCGTACACTCCTTTAGCTGCTCTTCCTTTTCATCTGGATCCACCTCAGCTTCATCGTAGAGATGGGAATGCTGATGACGATGAGGTATAGCACAGCATGTGTTGCTTCCGTTCATCCCTCTCACTTGAATTGCTTGGAGCACTGACATAGCTAGTAGGCCTGCCACCTCTATGTCAACTCGCATCAAAGCCATGTGCCACAACCTCAGCTTAAGCATGTGGCTGGCAGTAAATGGACACCACCTTCATGGTAAAGAAAATAAAAATAGTTTCAGCCTTGAGGTGCAGATTCTGCCTCCCAAAGATTATTTGTCTTTGCCTTCCCATTTTTCTTTGATTTGTAAATCCTACAGGTGATGTATTGTGTTTACACAGTCCCACTTAGAATGCAATCAATCAATAAAGCTTTGTTTGAAGAATGTGAATAAAGCAAGGCACTGCTTCCAAACTCCCTGGAGGTTGATTTCATTTGAGTGGTGAGATGATGCCCACACCATCAGTCATCCTGCAGCAAGTCCAGGGAGGGGTAGACAGAATGATACAGGACTCCTCAATGCCAAATGCCAGGCACGGACAAAAAGAGAAGCACCCAGATGATTGGGTTTATTAAAAGCTTTCTTGTCCCGTGCCACAGTGTGGTGATTGATCTCTCTTGACGTGTCCTTTTACCCTGTGTCACATTAATAAACTGCGTCTCTGCTGAGATACTGACAGACTGCCTCCTCCTCCAAGTAACAGGGAGGGAGAGGAAGGAAGAAAGATGGGAGGGGAGCAGAAGCAGAGGACATGGAGATAAAAAAGATGCAACCACAGAAAGAAAGAATAAAAGAAAGACAGTGAGCATGAGATAGCAAAAAGTGAATGAGAAATAAAGTCATTCACAGCAGGGATGTCACTTTTACTGCTGATTGTTATGGCAACAGGGCCTAAGTCAAGATAATATCATTACATTCATCATAACAGCAGGGTCATTATGGTGGCATTATCATCTCCTATTCCATGGCAAAAACTCATTTCACAAGTTTATATGCTCTCTTTGTGTTAAGCTGTCTCAAGTGAAACATATGTGCTTCAATAGCAACAGAAACGGGAACTGGTTAAGGATTTTCATACAGGAATTTTACAGTGGATGCCAGCTTTCATTCCTGAGTCTGGTGCTTCTTTTTTCTGTAGATACGCATCCCAACAAATAAAATAGATGAATAAATAAGTTACCACAACCAAGAAATCAATATATGTACAGGAGACCCTGACACTAAAAGAGATCATGTACTTCCTTTAGAAATGTGACATTAGAAAGAAGTGTCACAAGAACCAGCACTGCTTATAAACCTATGTAATATCCCACTGTTTCCCAAAAGGCTTATAAACATAAAAACACTACTATAGCTTTTGCAAAATAAGCTTTGAGGTATGAGCTTTGCTTGAAATTCTTACTGCACAGGTGCATTCCTTGTGTTGGTCTCAGACTAAAGTCCCTCAGCTATGTCATGATGACACTGAAGACTGCCTGTTTTTCATTATTCTGTCTTTTTTATATTGGCAAGGTGATAAAATGCTTAAGGTGTTTATAAAAGGATAGGGATATGGAAGACATTATGGTGCCAAAGCAGGAAAAGTATAGGTGTAACTAATGAAACTGGCTCACTTCCTTACAACAATGATACTTGTTTTTAATTTTACCTTGTATATATCCTTTATTACCTTGCATATATATATATATTCTTTATATGTTGCATATATTTCTTCTGTCTGTCATATAGAGTTGGCCTTTTGTATATTTGTATATTTCTTTGTATTTTTCAGTACATATTTTCAGTATAATTTTTGTGACAGAATCTGCTGCTAAACAGAACAGAGCTGCTGAACTGATTTTCATTGTTTCTGTAACAACAATAATAAAGATGGATTTTTCTTCTTGTTATTATTCTTATATTGTGGTTCACTATCTTGTCACACTTTACTGGAAGGTTACACTTAAAGCAGCGTATGACTTTCATCACAAATTTGTTTTCAAATTCGTACAACCCCAGTGATATCCTAATTATCACTAATCCATTAGTCTTTCCGTGCTTTCGCACCTGAATCACTTTCCTCACAGTGAACAACTTCGAAGATGACTCCATCATAAACACAGTCCGCTTGTTTACATAACAAACCGACACGTCACTCGGGCCTTTTTGGAAATTTTGTCGCAAAGTATAATGTGGGAAAGCTGTTTCTCATAGATTCCACAAGAAAATGAGCCACATCACTACAAAGTAAAATTATACAGTCTACCAGGGTTGTTTTAAAGAATGAGTATAGTTGGTGGATGGAGGTAAAGGTGACATTTGTGTTCAGCTCTCAAGAAGAGACAGCAAAATTGCGGCAGCATGGAATTCCCATTCCCGCAATGCACTTCACAACAAAATTTCTGAAAAGGCCCAAGTGACGTTTCGGTCTCTAAACAACTGTGTTTATGATGGAGTCATCTTCACTGTGTGGGAAGTGATTCAGGTGCGTAAGCACAGAAAGATTAATGGATTAGTTATAATTAAGCTATCACTGGGGTAGGGCTGGGCGATAAAATGATAATGATGTATATCGCGATATAACTTTTCTTTGATAGAAATATGAGACATGCTAGATATAATTTCAGTAGAATTCATTCGTCCATGTTTTGACAGACATAAGAACAGCCAATTATGGCTAAGTAGCACACAGGCGTAAGAGCAGCCACAGCACACACTAATGTTTAGTATGCAGCAGGAGGTAATGAGTGTTCCCTGTGGAGAAAATTTGACTGAGAACTCGGTGACTGGGTTACTGAAAAGTAGGGTGCAGAATAGAAGCCGGGAGTCGAATGTTCAAAGCGGGTTAAGTTTCATTTTCAGTTTACACCAGTTATGGCAGTTAAGGAACTCACCCCCACATCCCCAGTATTGTTTGGTGAAGATGGAGTGTCTTGTTTGTGTTCTCTTTTAAACCTTGAAAGCTTTTACCTGCTGGTCAGACTTTTAGTTTAGTTTTAAATAGATGTACTTGTTTTATTGATCTGAAACAGTTGTATAATATTCTTCAACACATCTGTCATGTTCAGCCTCTGACAGAAAATAAATCATATTTAAATTAAAAAAAAAAAACTCCGATGTCTTCACAACTAACTTATGAGTAATTAAGCTTGACAAAAATAGTGATTTGATTTATATCATGATACATATCAATATCATATGATAGGGGAAAAAAAACTTAATTGTGAAATGATTTTTTTTCCATATCACTCAGCCCTGCACTGGGGTTTTACAGACTTGAAAAAAAAAATGTGATGAAAGTCATACGCTGCTTTAAAGAACACTGAGCCATTGTTAATGTTACTAGTGCCAGCTTTGCTTACGACAGACAACTTTTTTGACAATTGTGAAATAGGCAGATTCTTAAAAAATATATACAGTTTCTTCAGTTTGGGGAGGAAAATTACAGTTAGAGGATCACACCACAAACATGAAGAAATCACAGTAGTTAAACTACTTAACTACCGCTGAATGCACACCATTGCTCTTGTATTGAGGCTACAGTCAAACGTTTCCCGGATTTGTGGAGAATTCGTATCCAGTGTTCCACAGCTTCACTGTGGTTGCTGTATTAACGCGATACTACGCACTCTGTTGACGTTCATACTGCGCGAGTAGATGCCATTGCGCATGCTCAGTGGATTGCTAAGGAAGAAAGGAAAAATGTCTCTGGCGAGGTGAGTCCAACGTTAAGGCCTTTTATATTGATATTCCACTAAATTGTCACTCTGTTTTATTCTAAGCTATTTTGTTGTGAAATGGTTCGATATTTTATAATAATGTTAATGGCACCCGCAATCTGTTTGCCTCAGTCCCTGAATTTAGTAGTCAAGCAGAAGCTAACTCTAGTCCTCTGTCGTAAGCTGGCTAAACATTTAGCATTAGCTTGGTAGCTTAGCATCACACCACCGAGGTCTTAACGTAAGTTTATCAACATTATACACAATCAGCGATAGTTTAAGTTCGTATTTGGTGTGTTTTCACGGTTATCCTCACAAATGTCGACCACCTAACCGTTTTACGAGTTTGAAATAGCATTGTTAAGCGGCAGTGGTGTCGGATCGCGCTAGCAAGAGCTTATCTGTTTTCAGCTGGGTACACATGACAGTGTGGCTAAAAGCTCTTCTTGTTTATCTAGCTTTTTACCGGCACCGACCCAGTTGTCACAGGACCAGCTGGAGGCTGAAGAGAGGCTCCGGGCCCAGAAGTCCTACTCCACCGCCTTGGTTTCGTCCCGTAGAGAGCCCCCTCCTTATGGACACAGAAAAGGCTGGGTACCGCGTTGTCTTGAGGTGAGCTAGTCATTATTTTTTTATTTTATTTTTTTAGATATTGGTGACTCCTTTGTATACAATATGAATATGTTCTCATTTGATTAGAGCTATATTTTTATCGTTCGTCAGAGGACTGGCTATTACTAGATGATGGTCTTAGTAATAGCTAACAACATAACAGCTATAGTCTGACCTTGGCATTTTACTTGAATGTAAATTTTTCATGTTTATGTAAATTTGCATGTCTGTAGGACTTTGGAGATGGAGGCGCTTTCCCAGAGATTCACGTGGCCCAGTTTCCTTTGGAGATGGGTAGGAAGAAGAAGACATCCAATGCCCTGGCAGTTCAAGTGGATGCAGAAGGAAAGATCAAATATGATGCCATTGCCAGACAAGGACAAAGCAAAGACAAGGTACGATCATACATTCGCACACAGGCTCTTATTAATTATAGATCAAGTTGATCCATCATGTTATCTTTCATTGTTGCAGGTGGTCTTTAGTAAGTACACAGATCTCCTTCCAAAAGAAGTCCTGAATGAGGACACCCCTGAACTACAAAGACCTGATGAGGAGGCTGTACAAGAGGTAAGACACAGTTCAGTGTTTGTGCTTAAATATAACATGCTTATCTATTTAATACTCATAACACCATGAAAGAGTCATTTAGGCCATTTTTGATTGTACACTGGTGAAATAAGAGTTAGAAGTGTTAATATTTTTCGTAGACCACACTGATATAAAGCATCAGACATTATGCATGTGTTTTTACCAAAGTACTTTAGTGACATGTTAGCTTGCTGGGGGTGATTTAAACTTTGTTTACAAGTTATATGTTCTTTTGTAGCTGACAGAAAAGACCCGTTCTGCCCTGGAAAAGGCAGTGTCTCAAAAGATTGCTGCTGCTATGCCTGTAAGAGCAGCAGACAAACAAGCCCCTGCACAGTACATCAGGTATGTATAAGGCTTATAACAGTTTAAAGGCCTTGAAAAGCACTGGAAGTCAATAGATGGTATTGACAGAATGTTTATTCTGTGCAATGCTGTTTATGTCACAGAAGTAATGTGTCAATGTAAACAAGTCTTGATAAACACATACTTTTACATTGTTAAATAATTGTTTCTCATGGACTTAATGCATCTAAGATAAGATGTTATTGATCCCATCATGAGGAAATTTCACAGTTTACAGCAACATACAGCACATCAGTATACAGGTAGAAAGAAAAGAAAAACCACAAGAGTGAAATATAAAGGAAAATAAGAAATATTGTATTTATATAAATATTAATGCTTATAATTGTATATAAATGCTTCTTTCCATTTGTCCCATAGATACACGCCATCCCAGCAAGGAGTTGCTTTTAACTCAGGGGCCAAACAGAGAGTGATCCGTATGGTGGAGATGCAGAAAGACCCCATGGAACCCCCTCGTTTCAAGTAAGAAAGTATTTCTTCATCACTCACTAATCTGCATTTTTTTTTATGTAATTTTTTTTTTTTTTTTATACTTTGGTTAAGTACTTTGAGTCATAACTTTAGTTTGGTGTGCCTTTATGGTGGCTTTAGATGGATGCCCATTTCATAATTATTATTATTATTTATTTTATTTTATTTTTTTACAAAAAGATCTTCAACTTTACTATCTTCTAAGATGCTATGGGTGCTATTCACAACAGTATATGTATGTATGTTTGATTATCACCATTACACCTAAATACAAAAATATTGAAATCATATGAATAATTTGGGTCGATTATAGAAGTCTTACTCAGGGAACGTTCTATTTTCTCTTTTAGATAAAGGCTAATGCAAATTTATTTCATCAGATGTGATTTCTGTGTTACTTTGTTTTCCAGGATCAACAAGAAGATTCCTCGAGGTCCCCCCTCTCCTCCTGCTCCTGTTATGCATTCTCCAAGCCGAAAGGTAATGTGGATTGTACACAGTAGAAAATATACAGTTGACCATGATATGATTAATAGTTCTATCAGCACTTTAATGCCATGTTGATAAATCTTAAACAGATTTATGTTAACTACACCTTTTCCCTTTGTTTTAGATGACAGTAAAGGAACAGCAAGAGTGGAAGATTCCTCCGTGCATCTCTAATTGGAAAAACGCAAAGGTAATATGATGCCAGAATCAAATGGAACCTTTTTTAATATTTATAAAAGTGCAAATGCCTTCCTTGTTAATAATTAATGTGGGTATATATACATATTCATAAATGCAAGTATATTATATATTAATTGAGTTTAACTTTTTCCACTTAGCTCACATCTTTCTTTCATTGTGCTTAATTTTTCTCAGGGGTACACCATTCCTCTTGACAAACGTCTGGCTGCTGACGGCAGGGGGTTGCAAACAGTGCATATTAATGAAAACTTTGCCAAGTTGGCTGAGGCGCTTTACATTGCAGATAGAAAGGTATTGTACCTTCATGTGTGACTGATGTGTTATAATTCAGGGATAGACAGATGTGTTTATGAGTTATCAACAAAACTCATAACCTCTGTAAATTTGCAATAAAAATGAAAGACTTGGTGTCAATTTTCAAAAAAATTCTGATTACAAAATGTTGTTTTAATGTCTTGATGACAGTAGTAGCTACATTTCAGCAATATTTCTTAATGTTTTTATCACAAGTTTTCACATTTAACTGGAGAGAATATAAATAATAAGCGCTAGTAAATACATAAATGTTTTCTCATTTCAGCACAGAGATGTTGAATACTCATGATTACTTTATATTAGTAGCTTTAAAGATATGAAAATACTCCAATAATAGAATCCAGTAATCACCCCATTCTTATGGTAATTTTTACCAGACATATATATGCTTTTACCTGTATGTTAGGGACTTACTGTTGATTCCTTGTCATGTTTATAGGCTAGAGAGGCAGTGGAAATGAGAGCCCAAGTAGAGAAGAAGATGGCACAGAAAGAGAAGGAAAAGAAAGAGGAGAAACTTCGGGAGCTAGCTCAGCTGGCCAGAGATCGTAGGGCAGGCATCAAAAGCCACGGAGACAAAGGTAAGCGTGTCGCATTCTGATTTTTAAACTATACATGAACATTTCTTGTGTCGGAGCAAATAGACCAGGCTCTTGTTGTTACTGCCCCCTGTTTCAAATGTGGAACATGCACAGTATAAGCCCTCTTGGCAGCGATGACAGGACCAATAAGCTGTGGAAATGTTTTTGTGTCTGTACTGAAAATTCACATTTTTGAAGAGAAGAATCTGTTTTTATGTTTGTATTTTGACAAGCAGGCTGAATACAGTAGAACATATTGAGCTGTGCTGTTAAAAACAAATGAACAAATGAAAGCTGTCTTCTGACAGCTTCCTTTATGTATCACAAAAGCACACATTTTTTGTCCTCTCCAGTGTTTCTGTTTTTCCAACTTTCTCACACATCTGGCTTCTCATTCCACACCATATCCCTCTCTCAGGGGTCTTAAAAAGTCTTAAAAGTCTTGAATTTACAAATCTACATTTAATACCTTAAAAAAGTCTTTAGAAGGTATTAAATTCGAAATGGTAGGTCCTAAGTTATGTTACCATACATTTGTTTGCTGGACTGTGATTAATTGTGTCTAGGAAATGCTCAATCTGCAAAGAATGTAACGTCAGTCTACTCGGTTCCACCCTACAATTTATATTGAAGTTAGGAACCAATTATTGCTAAATTTGCAGAATCAAGGTGTTGGAGTAAATACACTACTCACAATAAGTTCTGGATATTGTGAGGTCCTCAGTGGATTTCATACATAAGGTGTTTGTTTCACTTCAG
>JAPQRP010000018.1:19519065-19545196 GCA_037367295.1 Apogon hyalosoma
TATATTTATGCCACCCTCTCTCATGATAACAATGTAGGTTTTGCAAATGCCCACTTGCTAATAATGATCTTTTTTTTCATTGATTTTCACTTGAAGGATTCCTTAGCTCAGCAGAATCTGCATGTTGTATTGACCAGTTCAGAGAAGTACCTCCAGTATCTTTATCCAAACAAGGACAGAGACTGTTTTCAACTCTTCCACAAAGTGAAGTTAAAGTTTTTTGTTAAAAGAACTAAACCGAGTGTTTGTCTAAAATAAAATAATCTCATTGTTTAGAACAGTAAATAGCAATGAAAGCCTAATGAAACCGATGTATGCATGTGTACACTGTACAACAAATAGATACGCAATTAATTGTTTTAGTTTGTTGAGGATATGTCAAAAGGTCAAATTAAGCCCCCGGTTTAAAGAGTTTGTGTTTTCTGGTTTTCAGGCTTCACACAATCAGAAGTGACAGTAAATCAGATAATTGTAATTATTGTAAACAAATGTGCATTTTATCAAATTACCCAGGACTCATGGGCCCTGAGGCACTGGTTTCATGACAGATACAATATAAAGCGGTCGTAAAACTGTGTCACAACTTATCTCAGAGCCTGTATCAGTCTGTTGTTGCCCTTTCAGACCTCACAAAGCCTTTGGTGAATGTGGAAATGTATTCAGGCTCACATTGTAAATCCTGCTCACTGCTTACAAAAAAAAAACAAATCACTGTCAGCAGGTTTTAGATATCACGTCATAAGAGATAATTCTAAAGTTGAAATTGCTTATTCATCTAAAATCGATGTCATTTTCCAGAGTCCCGTTCTAAATTCCAGTCATTGTTTAAGTTCCTCGCAGTGTCTGTATCAATGAAAGCGGATCCTCTTTCCTTTTAACCCTGCCTCTGATCCTATTAAAACTGGATCCTTATCACCTTTATCAGGTCTGGAATGGATGGGAGCTTAACTGCCTCTGTGCACACTGGCAGGAGCTGGTCTGGCTGATCTTTCATTATGTTGCACTCAAGGTTACAACCTTGAACGGAAACAAAAGGGAAAGGCTCGGGAATTGATTATAGAATCAAATCATTAACTGTTACCATCAGTGTCTTCATCATGAATGTCACACCCTGAGCACGCCAACGCCCTCCTACATGACCCCAGCAGCAACACAACCTCTGACTGTGTGTTTACAGCAAGGCTCAGCCTCTGTGTGGTCCAACAGTGCCATCTAGGAGGCTGAACATGGGCAGAACTGAGTCATTCTGCAAAGAGGCATGCTGGTGCCATCCAACAGGTGGACAAATACTGTTATTACCCCGCCCCCGAAGGGCAGGCAAGGGGTATTGTTTTTGGTTCAGTTTGTTTGTTTGTTTGTTTGTTAACACTCTAGCAGCAAAACTATTGGTTGAATTCATACCAAATTTGGTTTATAGATTGGCAGTGACCCAGAATAGAACTGATTACATTTTGGGAAAAGAAGGCCAAAGTTCAAATTTTTTATGAATTTTAAATTATTTTTTTTTCCCCATTTACTTATAATGGGCGAAATATCAAATTTCTGTAGCAGCAAAACTGTTGGGTGAATTCATACCAAATTAGGTTTATAGATTGGCAGTAATCCAGAATAGATCTCATTTCATTTTGGGAAAAATAGGTCAATGCTGAAATTTTTTAGGAATTTTTAAAATCTTTTTTCTCCTCCCATTTGCTCATAATGGGTGAAATTTCATGTGTCTATAAAAAGATCAGTTTTGTTTCAATTTATTTCAACCTTGGCACATATATAGAGGCAATTGATAGGCTGACATAGCACATGTGTAGACATAATAACATCAGCTGGATCAATGCCAAAATAAGCTACAATATGTGTGAGGGGCGGGGTTTGTTGTGCCTGGAACCACTTGTTATTAGTAAACAGTCAAACAATACCCCATCCGTCACTTCTGCCAACACAGTAGGACTTTGTGCTGCCAGGTACATTTCACTGCATTGTATTAACCCAGCAGGAAGACAAACAGGTCCAGTATAAAAATACGACCACGAACTCCAGGAAACTCCCCCAGTGTTGTACTGAATTCTTTTACCTCCTCATGTACCTGATGTATTTACAACAGTGGCCTTCTACTGCACGATGATAGGAAACATCACATAATGCAATAAAACTGAATCATAAATGTTTTAATCACAGGCTCTTATCCTTATCATAGAAATAGCGTTTGTCATATGTAATGAAGTGGGAGGATTGTTTTGTTTGTGTTGCATATATGATGACACATAAAGTTATAGTTTAACAACGTGACCATGAACCCATTACAGGCATGCTTTATTTCATTAATGCCACTGATTAATTACACTTTAATGCACACAGGTGTTTAACAAACAACAAGGGACAAGATCTGAGACTGTTTTTCTAATTAGTAAAGGAGCCTGTCATATGGGCTCTTGACCTACATAAGTATATGTGGTGGAAACCAGCTTGGAGATATATGGCCTTGACCCTTGTTTGCATCCTGCTCAGGTGAGAAATGCCGTCACCGGAGAGGGGTATTAAGCTGACACCTGGAAAAAAGGTTATTGTGAGTTATTTCCATGGGCTGGGCTGTAGGACGTCCCACGCCGAGCACAGGATGACGTATGGCAGAGAGAGACGGAGAGATGGAAGACGTCTCACTCTGAACTCTATCAGGATTCAAAGAACGACTGGTGTCATTCTACTGTCAACAAAAACAGGAAATATGATTAAGATTGAAAGGAACTCAAAAAGAAATCCTTAATTGGAAACTAGACTCATGTGTAAATGTGTTAAAAACTATAAGGGCTTTTCCATCATATGTTGTGTAATTATTCTTTGATTCCTTGAAGAGGGACAAAAAAATGTACATACACTGTTGCCCGTAAAGTTGGAATAAAATATTTTTCCTCTTCTCATGAAATGATAGTGACAATGTGCTTTATTCATGATAAAGTGTAATGTAATCATTGCACCTGGTCAAAGGTAATTACTGATGTGTATTTACAGAGGAATGTGTCTGAAAACAAAAGTAATCCAACTTTCTGTACAACATTCTGTGTTTTTAGTAAAACCTTTTCTTTTTTTTTTTTTTAAATAAGACAATCCCATAAATATCTTCACATTCATTCTTTATCAGATATGTCTGCCTATTTAAAATATAATAGGAGAGTGTCACAAATTTAGCAAAAGGTTTCAGAAAGTCACATATAATGGTTTTTGGGGATTTTTTTTTTTTTTTTTTCAGTTACAGGAAAACTCAATGAAGCTGGTTTAGTGAATTTCTAAATAATATGCTTCTTTATTATTTTCAGCCTTCTTCTTTACATTGTTTGGACTTTTTGCCTCATTCAAACCTTTCTTGGGTTAAAGCTCATTTTATTTATTTATTTATTTATTTTCAGTGTTATGGGTGATTTTGATTTGAATCTATTGTTGAAGACAAAACATAACTCAAAAACATACTGTCTTTACTGAAAGTATATGTCACATGACTAGAAAAACACAATCACAAATAATATTGCCTATTACAAGAAACACTCAGCTTGTATTTTGAGGTTTTGTTAAGAAAAGCCTCTGGAGGAATAATCTCAGTTTTACAATTTAAGGCAATTTTCATGATTCATCAAAGGTAAAATCCAGCTGATCTGATAATTTGCCCAGCACTACAACAGATCAACCATTACTATTTGTATGTAGGGCTAATATGAAGCTATAATTGAACAAAGAGTAAGTTAAAATGACATGAATGAGGTGCAAAGATGCTGGTGGAAATGTGTTATATTTATGTTTTATTCTTTCAAACATCTTTATACTTACCCACATCACATGTTTTGGTATTTTATTGTCACATATTTTGCTTCCATTAATTGTAGAAAAAATGGTAAAAAGATGTTGTCACATGTTTTTCCCTGGAGAGTATGTACATTTGAGAATGTATAGTCGAAGAACGGGGATAATTAAGGGTAAATTTCAACGCTTCATGCTACAAATGAAGTATCTGAGGAAGATGTAGAGGAAAATGTTAATGTTTTTAGTGTAGAAGTGACCGCGCACAAACTGAGGAGTGCGTGACTGTTCCCACATAGACGATCTTCGTTCTGGAGTGTCAGTACTGTCCAATGAGAGGCTTCGGGGGCGTGTATTTCCGGCAGGCTCGTGCGGTCACAGTGCAGAGTGGGCGTCTAAGCTGTCTCCTCCAGCTCATACATGACTTCACGATTAACGTTACACAAGTTGGCTCACTCCAAGCCCTGATCCCTCCTGCCGTATTCCCTCCCCACAAACATGACGGAAAGCTCCGCGAACAAGCTCCTAAACGGAGACGCCTGTCACCGGACGTCAAATGGTAAAAAATCGACTAAAAATGGCTTCGTGAAGAACCACTGCCTGTTCCAACAGCCTCAGAAGTATCGCCGCCCAAGGGAAAAGGTAAAGGCCCGACGTCAAACTGCACGACTGGGGAGCGTGGCTCACCCCATGCCGCTACGTGCACTGTACAGGAAAGTAGTTTGACATATTAGCATGGTTAGTCCGTCCGTGTTGAGCCTGTAAATTATTCTTTTGGACTAAGTTTGGGTTTTATTTACACTCGGGCGTGAAGTGAGTCCTGTGCTTGTATGGCGGCAGCAGCACTTTAGGGAAAACGGTTTTAAAAGCGAGTTAAGCTAATTTACCAGCAGCTGCTATTTAAACATCTATTGTTAGCTAAACATTGTGTCATAGCCTGCCGGTACATCCTAATGCCGTATATTAATAGCTTAGCTGTGCCCTCTTGCTACCCGGAAGGCTACTTTATTTTACATCACGTGACTCCAAACTTCTAACTTTTGTTATTACTATTATTTTTAAAACGCAGTTGAAGCTTCAAATGGATACTATGTGAAACGAAACCTGCCTGTATTATTGCCTCTAAAGCAGTTTGTATTGTGATGCTTGCCACTTGATCAGTGAGGATTGTAGTGGTGACTGTTGTAACCTTACACCCTGTTGTTCTTCTGTGTGTGTGTGTGTGTGTGTGTGTGTGTGTGTGTGTGTGTGTGGTCAAACCGCTCTCTGTTTACACTGAATATGGTGTGAAGAAGCCCTAGCTCTGCTGTGTTGTTAACAGGGAACCTGTGTTCGTCTCCTGGGAAAGAGGAGGGCAGGCCTTCCTCCACATGACACTTAAGCGGGAGAGGAATGTCTCCAGGCTGTAAAGGGTGTGGTCCCTTCTAGCTGTGGAGTGAAAAGCACTGGAAAACAGTGCGATTGTGTGTGCCGGTTGTGGAGTACACACTCAAGTCTTTGTTTATTTTATTTCATTTTAAAGCATAGCACATAAACAGAGACAGCTTGGTTGTCACTTACAACACAGTTACAGATGGGTGACACATTGATGGAAAACCCTAAGAGGAGTGGTCTCTCCTAGGATGACAGTTTACTCACCCACAGGGTGTGTAGGGTCACTGGATGGACTTTGAGGATGATGTGATGAACAGTTACGGGAGATTTTGAGCATGTTATTTGTGGTTTCCACCACCATCATCAAAATATTTAATGTAGGAAGAGTTGTCATCCATTGCTCACAGATTTTTATGTTGGTTTTGTCCCTTCTCTGCACATTCAGAAAGACGTACTCAACCTAAAACAGGATAAAAGTCTTAATTTCAACATATAGTGGCTATGTTGTTCTGGATACAGGTGCAATGACTGTGATCTCAATTAGATCCATCTTATGATACTTAAAGACCTTATAATAATACTGATGTACTATGAGAGGAGTGTGAATAGGTATTGTGTTTTGGTTGTAGACAGGCTGAAATAAGAGAATAATAACTGCAACTTCAACTATTCCAGTAATGTTATGACTATCCATACTTCTGAATGATAGCGTTGTATAAATCAAACTGTGAGGAATTGATTACCTGTTGAAGAATAGGTGCAGACTTTAATTTGACACATTATGTATGTTTCATCTGCCAAGCTCATACTGTCAAAAAGATGGGTTTATCCATTAATCATCAGCAAGAACATAAAATACTGGTTCTCTCAAAAAGTACACAGAAATTAACACTGTTTAAAAAAAATAAATAAATAAAGACATTACTATCCATAATGGGGCCGGCTGACTGCAGTCAATTGTTTGTTTCTTTAGTTGTTCAACACCTGGGTCTATGGCCGAGCTGATTTTTTTCTTATTATTCCTATTAGCCTAAAACCAAGAAATAATGTGTTGAATGTAGTGTCTTATAAATTCAGATGTATTCTGATTTGTAATATTTTTATCTCATCAAGTCTACATATCTTTCACCTCCGGTGTTTTTATAGTTGTAATATGAACATCCACTTGAGTAAAAACAATTGGACAAACCTTATCGTTATCCTTCTTGACGTGGATGCATTTATTATAGTAGAGGCAAGTTTTACAGTTTTCAATTTTACAAAAAAGATGCGTACTAATATGTAGGGGTGTAAGAAAATATCGGTTCTGCAATATATCACAATATTTAATTTCATGATACTGTATCAATATTAAAAAGTAATGTATCGATATTTTTAGGTTTTATTCAAATGCAGATATGGTGGAGGATCATTTTTGTTTCTGTTTTCCTTTTTTGTTTACATTTTTTTACTATTATTTAATGCTGTCTCATTAAACAATGGTTATTTGAAGCATCCTAAAAGCACTTTTTTGTGTCTGAGGCAGATGTTAGTTCCTTTTGCTGGGATTGTACAAAAATAATGTTACAATGTTAGTTATGAACTAATAGAATATGAAGATTTGAGCAGGATCTTAAACTGTAATGTCTGTAAAATGTAATTTAAGTTTTACGTTTTTACAGAGGAAAATTTTGTGATATAGCATTAGATCCTGTTCTGATCAAATAAAAATGTGTTAAGTATTTGTGTATATTTCTGGTGTAATTCAATTCTTCCAGGAAATTAAAAAAAACAAACAAACAAAAACACCAAAAAATTGCCTTGTTAACAGTATCATGATATATCGTGATCCTAGTATTGTGATTTCTATCGTATTGCCAGAGTTTTGCCAATACACACCCTTACTAATATGCAAGGGTTTGTAATACTCAGGAACGCTATCTACATTCAAAACATTGCCTCAGATCAACTTTACTTATTCGTCACAAACAATCTGCAATAGTTGGATTCAGATCCACACTGGGTGGCATCTTCATCTGAAAAAAATAATTATCTCTACAGCAGGTCCACAGGTGTACCATTTAAGCTGCCTGGGTAGTGCGCTCCTCAAGATAAATACAGTATTTAGACTACTTTAAGTAGATTCAGACTAATAAGAAATTCTCACCAGCTGAGAAATTAGTCTTAACTTTCTTACCAAGCTAGTTGTAATCCCTATTAGGGGAGTTTTTCTAAAATAAATTATTTCAGCTTCCAGCAAGGATGCCAACTGCATAGATAAAACAATTAAGAGGACTTATTCACTTATTCCCCCTCTTTTGGTCCCAATGAGACAGGTAGACCAAACTGTTTTTAATGTGTGTAGTGTAATGTGATCATCTGTTCAGCTGCAGAGCAACCCTGTGAAAAGGCCTGATATCCAGGTGTCAGGTGACAGCTACAAACAAATTGCACAAGTCTGCCTTTTTTTCTCACTAACCGTTGGTCTACAGGTATAAAAAATGAAGCAACTGTGACGTCACTGAAGCTGCATTTAGCTGCTGTGGTTGAATTGTGTATGCGTGAGTCTTTTGAGTGGTGAACTTCAGTGTGAATGTGTCTCTTTCAAAGGTAACGCAAACTATGTATACTGGATTGCAAACATTTGAGTATATTATGGCAGATCTGTAGAGAAAGGAGACATAGTGTGGTTCAGGGCCGTGCTGTCCTATTCCCCAGCTGTGAGGTATTTCTTGGAGAAGCATGACTGGTCACATGTGGTGTGGTTGCTAAGCTGCAGGGCAGAGCTTTTAATAAATGACCATCCTCATTTGCTTAGCGCAGGTTCAGTAGACAGCCAGTACACAGTTCACCTTGCAATGACGCATGTATTCTTTCTTTTAGTAGCCGATACTTTATTAGCTTAGCACATTAAGTAGTCTCGTCTCTGAATTGGTTTTGTGTGCTCCCCTATGTTGAATCACGTTTATATGGCCCCATAATCCTCAATCAATATTTGTATTCATAAACGTCACTGGAGCAGAACGCAGGATTGATGTTCATTTTACTGCTCACTGGTCCCTTGGGGCATGGGTATGGTTTGGTCTCCACAAATAAATGTGCTTATTGTGGCCTTTATTAGGTTTGAAACTTCTTTCCAACCAAAACTTTTACAAGTAAACAGACCTCTGCTGTCTGAGGGAATGGTCTAGGATTTACATAAATCTTTGCCATAGGCTTAGATGTGTCAATAATCTTAGGAAAACTTGGTTAGACCTTGAAAAAGTGCGTGAAATGAAAAACAAACTCAACTGTGAGCAATAAAAAATTTTCATGAGTAGTTACAACTTCTTTTCCTGTATTGTTCTCCCAGAACCAGAATGTCCCAAATAACTCCAGCCTGTACAAGAAACCCTTTGTGGAATCGTTTGAAGAAACTCCTCTCCTTGTGGCTGTTCTTACCTATATGGGCTATGGCATCCTCACCATCTTTGGCTACCTCAGAGACTTCCTCCGTCACTGGAACATTGAGAAGTGTCATGTGGCTCGGGAAAGAGAAGAGCAGAAGGTAAAGTAGTCCACAATCCTTTAGTCAGACAAATGATTAGTGGGTTCTTTGTTTTAAAGTGTCATTGTGATCGTTAATCATACTTTTAACACCCTCCATCTGACTAAGTTAACATTTATTTTATGGCTTTAATAGTAAATGATAATAATTGAACAGATCTGTATTTCTGCTATTATTTTGATCGCAAGACCATATACTGTGTTAGCATTTACCTAATAATAAATATAAATACACTTAAAAACTACTCTTTAAAATGGTTTTATTTTGTGAGCATTATTTGCTAAATAGAGGATTGCTTTTATTGTTGTACCCACATGAATATTTTACATGTTAAATATAGATGTCTGATTCTACAGCAAAACAATACTGCAAGAAACGTGTGGGACACAAAACTACTAAGAAGAAGTAATTTGAACTTCTTCATTAAAAATCCAATTGTTGATGTACCTGTGTTATGGTATACAAAACCACTAAAAATACCACTTTTTTTTCAGTATTTTTCAAGTTTAACTTTCAATGCATTAATAGCATTGTACCCAGTGCGATTAAAACAGTAATGAAAAAACAATTCTAATCATTGATTTTTTTTTTTTTTTCCTGGAGTTACCTGTGTTTTTTTACTTGTCATAACAGGATCTACATCCTATTATGGCTCAGACTTTGTGGTTTGAGAAGTTAACTACACAACAAAATGGCAAACCACACCTACTACTACTAGTTCACTACTCAAGCCCTGGATCCTTCAGTATCACTACTGTCAAGGCAGCTTCCATTTGCTCTCTGCCACAGTATAAGAGGCCTCACACTTAGGACTCCGTATCTAGTCTAGGAGCAAACATTGATGGTCATCATGCTGCCATGACATTGCAAAAGTGTATATGTAAGAAGAAAACAAAACATTTTTTTTAACCGTGCTGTATTTTCTGTATTTCTGCTATCTGTCTTCTGTTATCATTTTGTGGAATGTATTCTTAACATATCCTTTCTATTTCTATTTTTATTGTCTCTCTTGCAGGATTTTGTCCCTCTTTATCAGGACTTTGAAAACTTTTACACCAGGAACCTGTACATGAGAATCCGAGATAACTGGAACCGACCCATATGCAGCGTCCCTGGTGCCAAGATGGACCTGGTGGAGAGAGTTTCCCATGACTATAACTGGACCTTTGAGTAAGCTGTTGCACTGTGGTTTGCCATTGTTTGTTGTTGCTTGTCTGTGTGCACATAGGGTGGATTTAAAACCAAGGTGTGGTCTGAAAAGGCCCTAGGTGTGTTTGTGTCTGATCTTTGGTCAGTTACCTTGTATCTAAGCAGTGAGTCATGACTGTAGAAATCACTGATTCTTAAAAAGGAAGTGGACAGAAAAACACATTATTGAGCCGTAAACTGACTTGTATGACTTCACTGTGGTGCAGCCCATTTTTCAATTATTAGTATACATTAGGGCTGTCAGAAGTAACTTTAATGTGGATTAATTCATCATCATGATTAATCTGATTTAAAATTTTAATGCAGTTAGCCCAGAGTCTACCCAGAATGACTCTGAACCTCACTGGCATCGCATTTTGGGCAGTTTGTCCAAGTTAACATTGCACATGTACAAATGGGCAGTTAATCCGGTAGTGACAGGCAGCAGAGCCAACCCATAAAGATGGAAGATACTAAATGGCATGTTGGCCCTCTGGATGGAAATATGAGGACCAAAAAAAAAAAAAAAAAAAAAACAAGGAATAGTCGACCGACAAAGTATTATGCACACTCTGCAGGAGGGAGTTTTCTTTTCATCGAAGCACTTCATCTTAAAATACCACATTAACACAAAGTATATGTTAGTCAGGGATTAATGCTAACACTTTGGCTAATGCGTCGCCCAGCTTGCAACAAACACATTAAGCGCATATATATTCCCTTCTTTCTTGAGTTTGTTTGCTCATGCAAAATGAAACGCGATTAATATAGATTAAAAATGAATGATATTTAATCATGATTAATCAAATGAATCCACAGCAACCCTGTGATTAATCTGATTAAAAATTGCAATTGTTTACACATGTGTGTGTGTGTGTATATATATATATATATATATATATATATGCATTTTGGGTGAAAGTAGCTTAACTCAGCACCTTCTCAGGCTGATATTGATGTGGGTCTTCATGTGTTGGGAGTCAGGATGAAACATGTTATATTAATATTAAAACCATCTAATCAGAGATATGCAGTCTGTTAGTTTGGTTAATTTTAACATTTGTATCTAGACTAATATGTCAAAACACTGTAATCTGGTCTGTTTAAGGAATGTTTCAGGGCCTCAGCTCTCTGTCAAAAAGTAATGTACTTAATGCAAAATAAAGGAGTGAAAATATCCTTAATATAGCAAATACTTATCTGTTAATAATTTTTGCAGGTGGGCATTTTTGTAGTTGGAAAACCAAAAAAACCCCAAGCTATCCCTTTCAGACTCCCATAGGGTTTGTATTGGTCCTTGGGGATGTTCCTGAACATCCTGTCCCACATATTTATGCTTCTCTCCTCAGCCCTGTGGTGGCTTTTTTTTGTACAACTTTTCAGATTCATACAGTGAGAGAGTTCAGCTCAGAATAGTGTGATGTTACACTTCAGCAGAGACCTTACAAATCAGTAATTAAATCAGATCAGTAATCATGTATAACTGTGATCTAGTAAATACAGTTGAGGCAGCATGAAACTGAATCTCATTATGGCATTTTTTAATCCTTTGTTATTTTTAAGGTGACTGAGAACTTCCTGACTTAGTGATCCACGTTGACTGCTTGACTTGTCCTTGTGTATTTATATATGTGTTTTGTTTTTTTGACAAAGTTAATATAGTAGTATGTATTCTGCGTGTTAGCAGATCTCAGCAGCGCCAATGAATTTAATGGTTATGTTCATGTCTTTACGTGCATGTCCTGATGATCTTCAAGGTTTTGGCATATTTTTCACATTTTAACCCTATTATTATGGTACATATATTTTAGGCTTCAGTCTGATTTTGATATTATCAGTGTCAGCTTAATTGGGATCAAAAAGTATTATATACAGTCATGGTGCATGCTCAGAACTGTGTCAGTTGAAGGACACTGTAGGTGTTGCCAGGCAACCAGCAAACAGCCACTCATATTAAAAATGATCATTTCTATTAACCTTGATGCACTGTGCCATTTCTGTGACTGCGTCTGACTTTCTCGGTTTCTTTCAGGCACACGGGCAAAGTCGTGAAGGACGTCATCAATATGGGCTCATACAACTACCTCGGCTTTGCTGAGAACATTGGGGCTTGTGCTGATGCCGCAGTCAAGGCCACACACAAGTATGGAGCTGGAGTGAGCAGCACTCGCTGTGAGATGGGTAAGGCTAAAAAAAACCTTTGAACAGAGAAGTCTTTTTATTCTTTTTTTTGGACAAGCTTCCACGGTTTGTCATCTTCTGAGAGTGCTTTCAGTTTAGAAAATGAGCTCCCACTTCAAGGTGAATCAAATAGACTCAATAAAAACCTCTGACTGCTCCCTCTTTTGTTCATTGCACTTTCAGGATACAGCAGAAACCACAGGCTCAAGTGGTTTTAAAGAACTGAAAGACTCAATTTTGAAATGACAGCTTTGAAGTAGAAGCCTTTTCATTTGAGAGCCTATTTTTCTGTTGGCTCAGTATGACCTGGACAGTTACTGATTAGGATGTTGCATATAGTCTTTGTATTGTTTGCAAAAGAAGAAAACAAATTTTTAAGTAACCACAAATTTTTATCACAATTATGAAAGCTTGGAAAACAAATACTTGACTTAAACGTGTCTGGTATAAGGCACATGTAAGTCACAGTACGCTAATAGAAAGCTATAGTTTTACTGAGATGTTATTGTTTTTAGGGAACCTGGACATTCATGAGGAGCTGGAGCAGTTGGTTGCCAGGTTCCTTGGTGTTGAGTCATCCATGGCTTTTGGCATGGGCTTCGCAACCAATTCTATGAACATTCCTGCACTTACTGGAAAGGTATGGAAACTGCCATTGTTTTCTGTTCCCATCAACATCCCGCTGCTCTGTTTTTTGTTTTCATTTTTCCTTTTTAATGGCCAGATTGATTCTTGTGTCCATACTTCAGTTCTGGAAGTAAATTCCTTTAATGGTTTAATCGCAAAGAAAAATCCCACTTTCCTGTTTGAAGAGAAAGCAAGCTGCTTTTTCAGATGTGTGGCCAAGCTCAGAGAGTTCAGACTGTTCCACAACACACTGGTTTCCGGCCTGTGGTTTGAAAACACTCTGAGTGCAGGCAGGTGGCAATTGATCTCTGATTGGTCCAACCACAAGTCACATACAACAGCATTTAAGTTTGTACCCACTTCTTTTCCTCTCTTAGTTTGTGTCTTGAAACAACATTACAAATCTTTGCTGACAGACATATACCTTTGAGTATAAACACATTCGCTGATGAACATAAGTCAGAACAAAAATGTAAGAGTGAGAAACATAAAGATTAAAGTTGCTGGTCACAAGGGTTCATGAATTCTTAACTCTTCGTCTCACTTTGTTACCAGATCTCTGCATTGATTGTGTGTTACGCAACAAGCTAATTTATTCATCCCCAGAGGAAATTGTGTTACTTACGTGAATGTTTGGTTGTGTTGACTTAACAGGGTGAAAAAAGTGTCAGCAGAGTTAATGATTGAATAAATTTTTTCAGGGAATACATTCATTCAGTCATAGGAACAGGTATGCTTGGGCCCAGAGTGTTAAAGGTCCAGGTGAACAGGTTACCCAGGGAAGGCCCAGGGTATTGTTCCACATCATACAGTCTTCACAAACAATAACTGTTTCTCAAATAGACAGTATCACAGTCCAGGCAAGAGAGATATTACTCAACGCAAAAATCTCCCAACTGTAAAATCCTGGCCTCTTACAGTTGTGCAAGGGAAGTTCTGAGAAATGCTTTTACTTTAAGTGCTGAATAGTGTTTGACTTCCTGGTTCATTACGCATCATGACTCCACTGACATAGAAACAGAAATCACCAGTCTCAGATTTCTACTTCTATGCCAGCTTTTAACCAAACTTAAACTGATAAAAAAAAAGAACAAACTGCCAGATCCAACACACATAGATGTATAAGAAAATGTTGCATTCAGTTGCACCTGGTGAAATCTGCATCCCTTTATTTGAACAGAAAAGTGTAAACTCACAAGTGTAAATGACCAAGAAGTTTGAATACACTGACCCACATCTGTTATTCCTCTTTTGTTCTTTTACATCATTTTTAATAGTTTGATGTTAAAATCTTAAAAATCATCAACTCCACAATATTCAATTTAGTTTTATTTATAAAGTGCATTTCATGCACAAATCAGACTCAGTGTGCTTCACAACAGGTATATAACATAGTTACAGTAAAAAAATATATATATATATCAGAAAAGATAGCGCAAGTAAACAATCATATGTACACACACAAATGTACAACTCAACAGAATGCTGACGAGAAAGATATCTTTTTAATCTCTTTTTTTTAAAATGCTACTGATGTGACATGTCTAACTGTAATCAGGCGGGGTGTTCCATTTTTGTGGGGCATATACACTAAAAGCTGCCTCCCCTTTCTTGGATCTGGTGTGAAGGACAAGTAAGTTGCCACTGCCAATATTTCTGTAGAGCCCTGAGCACCTTTTGTGGTTCTTGGATGTGATGCTTCAATAGTTGGAACAGTTTGATATGAAAAAGACAGATCTGCCCCCCCTCATTACCACCACCATCAACACTGTCCCACATTTTCCAAGGTTCAAGGTGCTTTATTTGTCATTCCAGTATGTTAATAAACACAACAGAATGAAACTCGTACTCGAGGCACCATGAGCACAACCTAAGAATAAAACAATAATACCCTTTAAAAATCTAAACAGCACTACCCTAAAATAAATACTAAATAAAATACACTATTAATATATAGCAACCCAATAATACTAATAAAAGACACCGTGGCCATTTAAAACAATACTCCAGACAGCACAGGTGGCAGCTTACAGCATTTTAAACAATGACAGGGCATTCCACTGCAAGGTTTTAATGAAATTGTGAGAAATATTATGTTTAACAATATGATTATTAGTATAACGTACTTAACATGTACGCTTTAAATGTATGGTTTGCTTTTTTCTTACCATTAGTTTATAGATGTAAATGTTATGGGAAATTATTATCTTTTGGGTGTGAAATGGTTTGGGAGCCTGTGTTCTTTGCTAATAAATAAGGAATGTCATGATCTTTTTTCATTTCAGGGTTGCCTCATCCTGAGTGACGAGCTGAATCATGCATCCCTGGTGCTTGGTGCTCGCCTTTCTGGTTCTACAATTCGAGTCTTCAAACACAATAGTGGGTGTCCTCCGATAACTGCTTCACACACATTATAGTCGTGAATTAAGATACACCCAGGGCACGCTGGAACACAGAGGATTAGCAAATCCCACAACACTATCAGACAAACATTTTAATCTGATTTATCCAACATTTAACTTGAACCTGTTGTAGCAAGCTGATTCACTGAATGCTGTTTGTGTTGAACTTGTTTACTTAGTGTGTTATAATAGTACAATTGTCAGTGTGGTTTCTTAACAGTTTAAGGATGGACATACACAAGCAAATATGTGAGAACAGTCAACAAAGATGTTGATGTGCAAACTCACTGTCAGCTGCCGGAGAGCAGGAAGACTAGCTCCTACAAACATGTTCCCAAAGCTTCAAATGGTCATGAGCATAAAATATTGATCTTGTCTATTAATTAAAAATGCACTCCCATTACTTTGGAAGAATATAGTCTATCCTCAGATGACAAAAGCCTAGAATCAAAAAATTTCTTTTGTTTTCTTTATTGCTTTATTTATAAGCAAAATAAAGTTTATTTTTTCCTCCAACCTTTCTGTACGGTAGATATGCAAAGCCTGGAAAAGCTGCTGAGAGATGCAATCGTACACGGGCAGCCGAGAACACATCGACCCTGGAAGAAAATTCTCATTGTGGTGGAGGGCATTTACAGGTATTCACTCTAAGTAGACATACAGGACAGAAAAATGGACAGGACTGAAACCTGTCACTGTGTCAATGCTGCTTTGTTAATGCTGTATCACCTTACACTCACTTAGCACTTCCTGGAGCTTTAATTACCTTGACTGGTTGATGTACATTTAAGACAAAGCATCAGAACCTAAGTCAAACAGATATTGTGTTTCACTCGACTCTTCTGAGGCAGAATCAGTCATCAGTGCATAGCAGTGATAGATCTGTTACTCAGTTGAAATATTATGGTGTCCCAGTAAAGGTATTGATTTACAAAGCCTGCAGTGAGCTGTAAAGGCTGGGTTTATAATATGAACACGGATCTGTCTTCACTGTAGCAGCAGCAAAATTTGCAGTAAAACAGTGAGGCACTTTTTACAAGATTAGCGAAGCAATATTTCAGCAGATTAAAGATCAACGTACGAACATTCCTTGACATCGATTTTACTTAACGCTACACCTACCTGCTGACTTTGCATAAAAATACAGCACAAAGAAACGCGCTTGTGTGTGTCCAGATAGTGAATATCAATTTCACACTTGGTAATTCACACATTTTCCTTGCTGTGATCCGTGGAGAATAATGGCAGTTTGGAAGAAGTGTGCTTGCTCTTCACTAAAACATAATGTATTCCTCATTCTTCGGGGTGGACTTATTATAAAGACAATCAATCGTGCTGATCAATATTGTTTTCGCTGCAGCTGTCTGACATAGTCAATGCACTTTACTAATTCAGTGCTGATGGAGTTTAATTTCCACTGGGACTTGAACAGTTGTTGCTTTGACTGCTAAAATGAAAATCATCTACACACCTACAGTACATACAAGCAAAGGTTAAGCAGCTGTCTGTAGATCAGCTGGGTATGAGCTTTGTCAAATTTTAGTCGATTTTGAGGTGTTGACTAAATTACTATATATTCCAATCACACTCACCAGCAGAGAGTATTACACAAGCATTTGTTTTGTTGTTTTTTTTTTCTTAAATCATTTTCTTGTCCTCAGTATGGAGGGGTCCATTGTGCGTCTTCCTGAGGTCGTTGCTCTAAAGAAGCGCTATAAGGCCTACCTGTACCTGGATGAGGCCCACAGTATCGGAGCCCTGGGACCTAATGGTAGAGGAGTAGTGGATTACTTCGGCCTGGATCCCAAAGATGTAGATATTATGATGGGAACGTTTACTAAAAGCTTTGGTGCTGCTGGAGGATACATTGGAGGCAAAAAGGTTAGTGTACTCTCACTGGTTAAAACCCAGGCTGAGAGGTCAGAGAGTACCAAGTGATGCTTTCTGTTTAGTAGAGGAATTACGACAGTCCTTTGGTAATTGGAGCTCTTAGTCATTCTCCTCTGGAACCTGAACAGTTTCTCAACTGATATGCATCACTTTTCGCATCATTCAGTTTCATTCTTTACCATAGTGGCAAATTTCACTTCCTGCTTCTGTCCAGTTTGATTCACTCTTAGGTTAGGGTTCATAGGTTTTCAAGAGCAGAGACGCACATCCATATGTCAGTGTTTCTGACTATGTTTCTTAGAGCCCCCCACTAAAAAATGAGCCATTGAGACCCAGTTCATTACAGTTATTATTTATAAATTCCGAGAAGTGCAAATTTGTGCATAAATGAACATTACAATTTTTCCTGCCATTTGTGTACAGTCTTATTTAACAGTATTATCTCACAGTACTTACAGTGTTATCTTTAACATGTAAGCCTGCCATTTTAAAGAGAAAAATATATATTTCTTGGAAGCTAAGTATACATAGGTGGAGGTAACAGATAATGCATTGGCTTTTATTTCCCCTCTTGACTTAGAACAGAATATAGGCTAACCTTTCATACTGGCTTGAATGTTACAATTGATTTTTTTTTTTGTGTTTAAAATTTCATATGACTTACACTTTGTGGTCTAGTTGACATAGGCTTAGAGAAAAATACAAGGGTCAGTCTTTAAAAAACATTAATGCAATATCAATGTCATGCCACTTCTAGGAGCTTATCGACTACCTGAGGAGCCACTCTCACAGTGCACTATATGCCACCTCCATGTCTCCTCCTGTGGCCCAGCAGATAATCACCTCTATGAAGATCATAATGGGGGATGATGGGACCAAACTGGGTATGTGCTATAAAATATCAGAATTAGTTTTTGGGTTTTTTTTTTTTTTTTTTTTTGTAGATTTCAGTTATTAGTAACAAAGGTAATTCTGTGATTACCACATAGTGTTGATCTATGTTTTGTACTTGTTATTCTATAATGTGGACACAAGGTGGCAGTAGAACCCTTTGATTAAATTCTTTGCATAGCGGTGTAGCTGAGAAAGGGCTGGCAAGTTTTTATTTTTTAAACTCTCAACTTTGCCACCTTTTACACTTTGCCTCCCTTCAAGTGAATTGCATTTGTTTACCTTGGCGATTTTTCATTTACTCTTCTAGCGATTAAAAAGTATTATCAGCGGAAAGCTGGTAAATATTGACCAGTAATTTAGGCACAGTGGATTACCAAATTTGCAATGTTACAAACTTTTATAGTTTTTAATGGTGCATAAACCCTTCATCCACTCGCATTAACAACAAACAGCAATGAAAATTAAATGCAAAGTTGAGTAATTCAAACATTTTCTTCTGTACAACATCCCATATGTATCAAATCAAGGGTGCCTGCACATCCTTAAAAAGTCTTAAAATGTCTTCAGTTGTATTATGATATAGAATATTCATTAAATTATGTTTACTGTGAAATCATGAGGTTTTTAATTGTCATTGAAAGTCAAGTTTTTTTGGATGAAAATTAATTTCTGATGGAGAGAAATGTTGTGTAACGCCAACCTATGTACAAGACCGTATCTATAATATTTCTGTTATATTTACTTGTAAGGCCAGAATAAGGAAATGATTAGTTTTTTTCAAAATTCAGTTTTAGATTGGGTGTAAATCATCTCAACAAGGTCTTAAAAGTTGTACCTGTAAAGAGCCTGAAATAGTTGTGGTTGTGTGGTGGTGTCAACTTACCACCACTCATTTACGGTTTTCACATGTGTGTTTCTTTGCGTCTGTGCTTCTTTGCCTTCATGCTGGGTACAAAACAGCATGGTTCTGAGGGCCAGAGCATCTGTACAGATCAAAGTCTGCTGGACTCATCCTCCACGTACACAAACAGGTCACTAGTTCTTGTTTTTCTTGTAAGGCAACCAACAACCCCACCCCCTTAACTCTTTATGAGTCTTGATTGATGCAGTCTCCCTTAAAATGCTGATGTGAGATCAGATTACCATGCCTCCCAGTCATTTAGTGCAGGAATAAACATCTGAGCCTGGTTCAGTAGCACAGAGCAGCTTTCGTATTTAGGCCTTTCCACAATGTCATCAACTGTGTCTCCTCACCGTTTTCTTGAGAGGACAAGGCCAGACTGGCTGACCTTGCAACATATCCCAGTCTGACAAGTGTTCCTCGTAGGAGAGTAACAATGACAGTCTGATTGGTTGCAGCCCCGTCACTGTTTGAAATTCAAGCCTTTGAAGATGTAGACGCTGACACAAAGTCGGACTGACAGTTGAGTTGCCTGCGAACGGTTTGCTGCTACATTCATGGGGTTCCCGGCACAGGCCTCCATCAGAATGGATACTTATTGTTTGAAACGCACATCAATCAAATGTATGGAAGGCACATAAAAGTACAAGGCTGTCTTTTCCAATGTAAAAACAACACTAACGCATATGAAAAGAAAACTGCCCGAACAGTATATGTTCTTTTTATTGCCAACTGATCACTCAGTACAGAGAACAGATTCAGATACCACAGCTTTAAAAAAAAAAAAAAAAAAAAACTCCTGGGTAAATATATTGTCAGACTTTGTTGTGTCTCGGAGTGCTTTGAAGCTGCGGTGTTTCTGCTGTTCTTGAGCACAACTGGGCAGATGTGTATTGCTGTTGGCTCTTTGTGCCATATGGTTATTTGTTTGGTTTAGATGCTATCTCTGGAGGTTTGGCCTCAGGATTCAAGCGGCTGAACATGCAGCGTGCATCACACTGACACGTGAGGATTGATGCCTGTTAGGTTTCAGCTTCTTGACCTTAAAAACAAACTAGAGGGATCCTGTCTGCCTTCAAAGGAGCTCGTCACTAGTCAGACATCATTACCAGCAGGAATGTGATTAATCAGACTTACAACTTATCACCACTATAAGCTTTTTTATTCAGGGTATCTTTTCCACTTCTGAGCATATTAATGCAGCAGAACTACTTTTACAGCTGTGGTGGGATCATCCATAAAGATTATAATTGTAAGTGGTTGTTCGGAGTCTGTTAAGGAACTTGTGCCTCCGTGTCGTGCTCTTGCCATAAATTGCTGCCGTTTTCCATTACAAAGACATGGGAGGGAAATTAAAAGTGATATTTAGTGGAGAGTCTCACACTTGTCCTGTTGTCATTTTTGCAGCTGACTTGCCTTCCATCCGAGAAGATGTTTCCTCTGAAGGGTTAAAAAAAAAGTGAGACTCACTTAGGAAAGTCTTTCTCATTAACAGTGACCTTGGAACAGTTTTTAATAGACTAATTTGGTTTTGTGCTGTCAGAAGATATTCATGCTCTGCGATTTAAAGGCTTGCTGAAAAAAACACCACATTCCCACAAGTACACAGTGTTTCCTTCGCTTGGTCTGTGAACAACAGGGATAATAGTTTTATGAGATTCACAAGCAGGAATAATATGAAAGAAATGGTGTTATACTTTAAACCGCGCACACACACACACACACACACACACACACACACACACACACACACACACACACGCAGGTGTTTTCACTTATTCTGGCTGATTAGGACTCTGCACAGGTTGTCTGCAACTGTGTTGGGTAACCTGTCTTCATTTAGTAAAAGGAAAAACCTTGTTTAGTTCAATATATTCTGACATGTCACAGAGGAAAAGCACAGGTATGATTAATGCAGTGAGTGATGGCTAAATTCCAGTGGTGTTGGTCTCAACCACATCATGGCCAACTTGGACCCTTGAGATGAACGGCCATCACTTGTGTTATTAGTGACATGTATGCTTGTTGTGCTCTGATGAGTTAAACTGTCTGTTGTAGTGTTACTTCTCAATAAGCACCGCAATCTGACTAAATGTGGAAAATGTCAGTCAGAAACAGTGCAATTTTAAGGGTTTTCCCTTGGTTTTCAGAGAGCTTAGTTGCTATTTTGGTTGTAGCATTTTCCCCAAGTTTGCGGAAGACTTGAACTTCCATGGTGCATGGTTTTGGGGCTGGTAAGTCCTTCCAGAAGAAAAAATATTTTAAAGAAAAACATATAATTTAACATCATTTTGGACAATTTCTATTATCATATGCATACAAAAATTTGGAAAAGCATCCAGAAAGTATGGACTGGGGACCAACTGTAATCACTGGATCTGGAAAAAGTTTCTCCATATTGATTTTGCATGAATTTGACTTGGGTGCCCATAACGAGTCTCATAATGGTAGGAAACACCCTGGTTTTATGTAATAAAATAAAAAATAAACTCTAGATATTGTTTCTTTCTTGTTGTGGGAAAAAATAAAACACCCTTAGTAACAATGAATTACGTACAGTGGGGTAATGGTGTGTTTCAAAGTGCTGGGAGGTGGGAAGTTTCCAACATCCACCTAGGGGTCTGATCAACCGGTAACACATAGACACATTTTGTGTTCAACAGTCTCTGTCATGTTAGCAGAGTAACTTAAATGCATGTATTATACATATTTGAGTAGGTGTTTATAAGCACTTTAACATTTTGTTTAACAAAATTTGGGGAGAAAAAATGTTTTGGAGAAAAATGTCAAATTACTGCTCAGTAACATGTGGACTTCAAACGGACATACATTTTTCAGCCTTCACGCAAATATTCAAAACATGCAGTTCTTGACAGAAATTGATATCAAGTAGGACAAAACCTTTTAGATACTATGTTCAACTATGCTGAAAATAAATTTTGGAGTAAAATATTGAAAAGTCTCTGTTTTATTGACATGAGAATGTGGTAACACGTGGACAGGCTGCCATAGTAACACATGGACAACTCTTTACCATCATATGCATCCCCCAAAATGTTGACTTATTTTTTTAAAACAACAAGCCAGATATAATCCCAATGTTTGATTTAATGTATTTAATACTAAGTGTTATTTACAACTTGTGGCGGTACATACTGATATAGGTAAATTACAAATAAAGAGTCATTTCTCGGTAACAGTTCACAGATAGTCTTTTTAAATGTGACCAGTATATGAATTCACAAACTTCATCATTCAGAATTTTAATTTCTCAGAGTAATAGACAGTCTTTTTGTTATTTTAATGCAGCCTAGCAGAAGGTTCGAAACTTCTCCTGTACTGTGTAAGTGGTATTTTAAAAAGGACAACAGTTCCATAAAATAGAGATCTTTAGCTAAAAAATTAGCCCACTTGATAAAGGATGTGTGCAAATTCACTTTTTCATGTTGATGTTCTCTTTCG
Source organism: Apogon hyalosoma (assembly GCA_037367295.1). Lineage (NCBI taxonomy): Eukaryota > Metazoa > Chordata > Actinopteri > Kurtiformes > Apogonidae > Apogon > Apogon hyalosoma. The sequence continues at coordinate 19,541,294 of JAPQRP010000018.1, forward strand.
CTTGATTGGACCCAAAGGTGAAATGCACTGGAAGGCCGGTCGAAGCTGGAGGTCCTAGTTGCAAAGTGGGGCCACATCGAACTACCCCTACCTCACTGCGAACTACAGTGTGATGTCAGTACAACAATGGCAGCACACAGCATGCAAGTTCACAATGGCGAAAAAACTTCACAATTTATAATTAGCTCATCCGTCGTTTCACCTCTTCCATCTCGTTTGTCTATGTGAGAACACTGTACTGTTGAGTCAAAATGCCTCTTCAGTAAGAAACCAAATAGGAGCTTAGGTCTGTGGTCCTCCATATTTGTTGTTTATGTTCAACATGGATCGTCTGGGATGCTTTGAGGTGGGATGTACTTAACTCCAGGTGGGATATATCCTTCCTCCCAGCACTTTGGAAGATGTTATAAAGCTTAACGGCATTTACCAGTTTGATGTTCTAATATAGTTCGACTATTCAGGAAATGTACATTCAAATCTCTTCACGACTACACACACTGAATACAGTGTGAGTTTTCTGCTTCATCATGTTACATTTGGAAAAAAAAATCAGACAATTAGTAGCAGCATAGAGTAGAAGACTCCATGCTGCTGGGTCTATCCAGTTTTGCACAGACGTAGGTGATATTTTTGGATCAGTATGGAACCCTTTGAGGTTAAACTGGTTTTTACCAAACCAGATTTATTTTTGCCTCTGTTTTGCTCAAGTAATGTTCTGTCTTGGAGATGCTTGACTCAAAGCCAAAAATGCACTAGAACTTTTTCATTTGTTCTAGTAGTGCATTGTTAAATGATGCTTAATGTTTAATGATGACTACACTGTTGTATGGTTGTTGTGCAAGAATTAACAACATCAGCCGAAGCACAAGATTGTGCACATATATATTTGTGCATGCAGAAGTAGTGAATGTATATCTTATGTCTATATTCTTAGTATGTTTTCCCCTGTTTCCCTCAGGTGCTGATCGTCTCAGGCAGCTGTCAGAAAACACCACCTACTTCCGCAGAAAACTCCGGGACATGGGCTTCATCATCTACGGCAATGATGACTCACCTGTGGTACCCATGATGCTTTACATGCCTGCAAAAATTGGGTATGATTAATCTACATTTCCTGCTATTGGAGAAAAACATTCATTGATTGTGATGATGATTTGGGGAAAAAATACAGGGCCACATTTGGAAAAGACATAAAGGTTTATAAGCTAGTTGTTATGTGTGTTGTCATTTTTCCAAATACCATCAGACTTAGTGTGTGAGGAAAGTGGTTTATGGTTTTAGTTTCACATATGAAAGAAAAAAGATTTAAGATGTGGTGGCGGTAGAGAGGTCAGATCATCTTCAGGCTTACAATGTGTCGCCCTCTGTCTAATATCCCTGTTTGCTTTGCAGGGCATTTGGTCGGGAAATGCTGAAGAGAAACATCGGTACAGTGGTTGTCGGCTTCCCAGCAACACCCATCATCGAGTCCAGAGCACGCTTCTGCATTTCCGCTGCCCATACCAGGGAAATGCTTGACACTGTGAGTCCTCTGGCAAATCTGAAACCTATATACATATGTATATAAGCATAAATAATATTCCATAGTTGCATGTTTCTTCATACAATATGTGACTACTGATTTATTTTTTAAATCAAGAACACAAAAAAGTTTAAGATTGGTTTGTAAACCTGTTGATCACTTGTTGCGTTGAAAGAAGAGAAGTTACTTAGACACACTGATCACTGTTTTAATTGATGCTGCTGGGATTCATTTGTTCAGTTAAAGTCTGACTTCTTAAACAGTGGATCCAGCTCAAGGGAGGGTTTTACAGTAAATGACTTTTATTGCTTTTCTCAGCAGCTGATGAGCTAGATCTTCCTGCCTGACTGCTGACTGTCATCTGTGTGTGTGTTGTATGTGTGAGCATGATTATTAAAGGCTCCAAATATGTCCTTTATTATGAAGGAGCTTGGAAGGCCAAGCTGTCTACAAGAGTTACAGTATGGTGCAGACAGAAACTTTTATTTGAGCTGCTACATCTCTCCAAAGACAGTTCATTCATCTTACTGAGGAGCATGTCAACACCGTTTGTAATAGCCCATTTAAAGGGCATCAGCCTGCCTTTGTAGATCACTTTGTGGAGCCGCTTTTTCCGTCTTTGGAAAACCCAGCCCTCACTATTTCTCAAAGCATGGAATCAGAAAAAAAAAGGCCAGGAGGAAGGTAAATTGTTTCCAGGTGCCCTGCAGTGTTGCAGTGCTGATATAGTCTCATGTGGAAAGAGGTGGAGGAGTCTCTATTCTGTTGTGGTTTATGTGGAGTGCCTGCTGTTCACCTTTTGCTTCAGATTCCCTTCTCTTTCACCACTTTGACATGTGCAGTGCTTAAAGATCCAAGTGTGATTAAGGCTTATCACTTCATTTATCACCTGCAGAAGGAGTCTGCCCTCAAGATGTGTCACCTGTATGATCAGGACTTCTCATTGTCTTGCATTTTTAATTTTAAGGGCGTTCCAGGATGACTTTTTTGGGCCCCTTTTCTACCACACTTAACTAGTTATCAGTAGTCAGTATTGGGAGGCTTGGTTGGATGAATGATAACACATCATATGTTATGGACTTCTGCTAAATTCTTTCACACATTTTGCTTTACTACTTTGTTCTACATTTTATTTTAGTTTGCCTGTTGTTCAGCTCATCATGTTAAGAGGTAATTACCTTTATGTGAGATTAGTGAAGCCTCCTTGAGTGGAAGTGGTTGTTGTGCTGAAGACAGCATTCACATATTAGCATAGAAAGATCATGACTAAGAGGGTGTTGTGCTCATTAAAAATTGGTTTACTGAACAAATCCATATCGGTGCTGTTCCTGTTACAACTGAGTTATTGTTCACTAAATTAAAAAAAAAAAAGAACATTCTGAATGTCTCCACTGAAAACCTAATCGAAGAGTCCCAAATTCAGGTCCAGCCTTACTGATTTTGACGGACTGTTTAATTGTTCATTCCTAGTAACATCCTCCTTCCCTTTTCTCTGCTAGGCATTGGAGGCCATCAGTGAAGTGGGCGACCTGCTGCAACTCAAGTACTCCAGACGTGAACAGCCCCTTCCCTCTTGGATGACTGAAGAAAGCCTGCTACAGGACTGAGACAGATTGTCCTCCTCTGATCATATGAAGCCCTCTCGCTCACTCTGCCTCCTCCTAATTTTATCCACACACTGTATCTTATATTTTGTAATACCCCACTACTTGTCCTGCCCCCCACCCCACACTCTGAGGCAGTCCCTCCACCCCACAATTGCGTATCCCGTATCAAACCCCACTGGACTCTAAGAACCAAAGTCTTCACAGGTCCAAGCCTTACTTTAGAACCTGCACACACACAGCTTCTTAGCCTGTGTCCAGTCTGTGACAAGGGAGGGAGTCAAAGTCATCAACGTCTTACTGTATGTGTCTATTGTTACAAAATGTGTCCAGAGTCTTTCCGTTTGTCCTAGCTTTTTGTGACTACACCGGTCTAACATCAAGTCTTATTCCTGTGTGCACATTCAATGTGTATTTTATTTGTGCAATAATAACAAAAAGGTGGAGTTCATTGTAAATTAAATACCCTAGAGCAAAGGAAAACCATTAGTTCCCACTTATACACTTGGAGGGAAAAAAAACTATTTAAAAAATCAGAAAGCAGATCATAGCAGCTGCTATGCACACAAGGAAAAAGTGATATATGTAAATATTATTTATTGTGATGTTGGTCATACTGCCTTAGAGTAGCATCCTAAACGTCAAACGGATACATTATTTCATAGGAGTAACATAAGCATATGTTCTCCATATGTATTTATCTGATGGCTTTTTTCCTAATCACTTTTACTTGAATAGAGTATAGATATTTGGTTCTTTCCCTAACCAAAGGATATA
>JAPQRP010000018.1:19545204-19558012 GCA_037367295.1 Apogon hyalosoma
TGTGTGTGTATATGTATAGATCTATTTTCTACCTTTCTCTTAAAATGCAAAGCAGATGTTCTAAAAGAAATCATTTAACAGGGAAAGAATCCCAGGGAGCAAGACGAAGGAATATTTTTACTGCTTGTTTTCTAGAAAATAAAAATCAGCCTTATTTACTGTTTACACCTGCACTCAACAAAAACTTGAGCCCAGTGTCTTTAACATTTCTATAAGCTAATGAGCTACATATGTGTTTTTTGTTTAGTTCAGTCTTTCTCACTGCTTCGTGAATCAGCGTCGACATCTCTGCGCACCATGACACGCTGTAACTTAGATCTGTATGCATGACGATGCCACTGTCGAGTTCATCTGATATACAGACCGCTTTATTTATTTAAAAGCCTTTCAGCAAGGTTTTTTTGTGAAAAATATAAGCATTATCTGAGAGGCAGCTCAAATGTGTCCCAGAGAGAAGTTTGTGTTTACTTACACGTCTTACTTCAGTGCTAGCACTACTGACACGCATTCTAAATGCACAGATGACGTAGTCACTGAAATGTTCATCTTCAAGACTGGCATTCCAAATCAACCCACTCTCATTGCTGAGTGTTTGTTGTGTCGTACTGCTGTGTTTTAGTCTGGCTTTTCTGTGTGACCGATGGCAGTCATGTCACCCCTACACATGTCTATGTCAGACATCTTGTTTATGGCTGTGTTTATGTTCGATCACGTTACTGATGTGAAATGGAGGCCATGTTAGTGAAGCCGACCTGAAACTGGCCATTGTCTGGCACTGTGACCATTCCTAGAAATGTGCATCAATTGATTAAACTCAACACAAGTTCAGAGATGTTTTTGATGTTTGATTCATTTTTACACAGTGTGATGTTTTGGGGTCTCATTTAACTGTACATCTATTGGACATTAATTTTGTTGACTTTTAGTCATTCCAATGCTGTTTTTTTTTTTTTTTTTACATATATTAAGGGAAATGCTCAAATAATAACTCAATGATCCATCTACTTCAGTAAATATAATATACAAAGGTGGAACATATGACCCTAATCTGGACCTCTTAATAAATGTGTTCTGGTGTCTTTTTTCCGTTACAGTTTTCTCAAACTGTCTGCAGGCCTTTGCAGTATGTCTACATTTCTGTCTATGGAGGCAAAAATGTAATTGCAAACAGCAACGTGACTTTTTCTCAGCCAGGTTTTCCATCACTGAAACTGAGGAATTGAAGTCCAGATATAGTTGAAGCTCTTCGCTGTAGAAGGGTTTCCCTCAGCTTACCTATCACGAGTAACTGTAAACTGATCTACAGTGACCACTGGAAACTTCCTTGTCAGTTGCTTTTGCCCTTGGAAATGTATTTGACTTGAAGATAAACCACTTTGGGGAGTTTGTAAAGCCGTGATGTTTGTTGACCGTGCTGTTGGAAACAGTCCTGCAAAGATTAAATACTTTCTTTGTATCAAGCTCTGGAATGGGTTTGTGTTTATTTGCAGCAGGCACACACACACACACACACACACACACACACACACACACACACACACACACACACACTGTAGGTACAACTGACAAGTTCAAGACAACCTTGTTATTTAGTTTTTCAGCCACTGGCCAGGCATTACTTATAGCATTCTGTCTTTGTCAATCATCTGCTCCTGGCATTCTACAGAGTATCCCAATGAGATGATTCCCTTGAAAAGCGGACAGAAAAGGCAGTTTTTTATTACTAGACTGTCGCTAATTCCCATAAATGTGAGGTAAGTTTGCAGAGTTCATGCCTTGCCTCTGTAAACTACCACATAGGCTCAATCCAGTCCGTACCTTTTAAACCCCAGTGACCCCATACATCTACACAGCTGTGTGTAATGAGCATCCCACCCACGGCTCCTTCAGCATCAGCCCCTCTGAATGCGTGCGTGAAAGCAGGTTTACTGAAACGGCTTGGCTGGGCGGTACAGACACACACTCGGTCCAACCGGTGGATGAACTTCATCTGGATAATGGATTAACCCATCAGACTGATAGCAAAGAACGCACAGCATACCAAGAGCTCCAGATGTCAATGTATTGGAAGAAAACACCCACCCACCCACGAGGGAATGACTCAGTTTAACGTAGCTGAATAAGTGAGCGCCGGTGCGGACTAGGAGATTCTGCGTGGGGTATCTGACTTCTTTCTGGTACTTAAAAGCTCCTCCACCTTTGGTTTTTATGGGTTGAGAAGCGCTGAGCTCGACCCGCCAAACGGACAAACAGTTGCTGCGCGAGACGCTGGTGTCAAATATGGACAGCGCGCGGGATAGCTCCGGACGCTGGTGCGCATCTTCATAAAGTGCGACACTTTGGACGCTGCCGAGGCCTCAAACTTCACCCGTTCTCAGTCAAAGTTGTAGGCAAACGGAGAACGAGCGGGACACAATCGCTGCTTCTGCACAAACATCCAAAGTCGAAGGACAAAGTCTCAGAAAATCGCCCGCTGTGTGTGTGTGTTTTTACGGGACGCTATCAAGTAGAGAAGATGCGTAAAGAGGTCGCGCGGAGATTTCAGATGCTGCTCGTGATGTGGTCAATATTTCTGGTTAGTTTTGGGACGGGCTTTCCTACAAGACACAAGAATGTTGCCCACAAGGTAAGTTTTCCTCTTACTATGAGTATGTGTTTTAGTTTTAGACTTAGAGAGTTAAAGCAACAAGTTTCAACAAACGCCGACGTCTTAAAATCACACCTGCCGCGCGCTGAAAACTTGTTTTTAGCTCATTATTAGCAAGCTAACGGTTTGTGTGTTTTTTTAATTTTTGCTAACTTTAACAAATTGTAATTTTTTTGGTTCCCTACGTTCCTTTTTGCTGTAGGTTACAATATTAATCCTACATAACTGACTTTGCTTCTAAAATATTGCATACAAGTATAGACTTTATCAGGAAACCCGTATATATAGTTTAATATTACGGTTTGGCTTGTATTCTAATATAAGAAAATTAGCCAAACTTAACTTTAAAGCATATACTAAAAATGGTAATAGTTTAATTTGTGTTGCCCACTGTTTCTTTATACACTTATGTTCAGGAAAAGTAATGTCCCTAAAGATAATCCTGGGTTTTTTAATTAGCAATAATTCTCATTCATTTTCCATCAAAATTTCAACCAATCACCTGAGCTTATTTCCTTTGTTGCAGTTCTCTCTCCTTGTATAGTAAGGTTTGCCATCACTGGGCACACACACTGCTACAATAAATCCAAACTCCTCCACACACACGCTGTGAAGTGTGTGGTGTGTCTACGGGAATGTTTGTGTTTCGCATGGACATATTTGGATATCAAAGTCTGTTTGTGTGTGTTTTTGCTTTTGAACTTCCCTTCTTGTGTGGCCTCCTATGGATGTCCTTTCGGGTCTCTTTCTCTCTCATCATCCCTCTGATTGATGTCAAAGCAAAAGGAGACAGACAAAACGGGGAGGGAGGAGAAGAAGGGAATGATTAGTGAGAAGGGGGGAAAAGTTGCACTGTAGCTGGAGCGATTGCGCATTTCATTCACTGAAAGTCTGCAGTTGGTGACTGTCGTTTCGCCTGTGACCTGTGTGCAGTGGATGGAGAGGAGAGATTAGCACTGGAAGAGAGAAAAGAAGGAGGAGGGGAGGCTCAGAAAAGCTGGTGTCCAGTAACGAGATGCTTATGTAACCAGAATAAGGCATCCCTCACACTGGAGCTGGGGTCAAGTGTCATTCATCTGATTGTTTACATAGGTTCTTTTCTGTGTTAATGTGGAATTTCCTGTTTTTGGTTTTACCCCCATCTCTCAACAGAGAAACAGGAGGAGGGTTTTGTGTTGAAGTGGCCTCTTTCCTAAATATTGAGACCTGTTTGCCCTGTTTGTCCTGTCTGTTTTGAACCCCCCACCCCTACCCCATCCTCCACAACCTCACCCTGATTCCACCAGGCATGCATTTGTTGTTCCTCTTTTTTTGTGAAAGATGGCGATCAAAGAGCGTCCAGAGTTTATTGTTCTTCTGTAATGGTTTGGAAACAGCCAAGTGCAGAGGCCTTTGATATTCTCGGGCACATAAATCAGGGCTGCCACACTGCCTGCCTTCCCAGCCTGCCCCCCACACCCCACTGGATCCCATTCCTACCCCTCACCTCAGCCCCTACTGCACTCATCCGGTCTCCTAATTTGTCTCCACAACCCAAATGTGTGTCACCATCAGCGGTAGCAGTGACAGTAGCCTAAAAGGGGATCCAGTCTTTTTCAGTCAGTGAAAAGAGGGCACAACGCTTTGCCAGAAACATTGAATCTTTCCATAATGTTTGTCTGAGGGGTGAAACTGTCTCCTGCACAGGCCAGGGTTCCCCACTGCATCGATATAGCCCTCCCTGTTTAAAACACCACATGCCATCAGCAATCAGGCCTTTGATCCAGTGAGCCCCACTACTGAGAGGAGGAGATCGGGATCAGAGAGAATGGGGGGGTGGGGTGGGGGTGATATACAGGGTGAAAGAATACAGGATCCAGATGTGTAACAAGATGAGGAGGGTGTGAAAATATGTAGACTCCCCTGTGACTCTGGACTTTCTATCTAGCGTGAATGAGTGAATATTGTCACTTATGGTCAAGTTTGGCAGTGATGTGCTGTTCTAAAAAGTGACTAAGAACAGGAAAAAACTTTTATAATATCTATGGTATTTTCTATAATAACCAGACGTCTCATGTGGGTATGATTAATTTATTGCATACACATTCTTGGGAGTTTTTGTAATAAAATGCAGAAAAATGTAGTTGACAGTTTGCACTTATTGAAATATGTAAATTTGACGGCAGCGCTTGGAAAAAAGTGTCTAAAGTTACAGATATCAACTTGCCACCACCAGATATGGGGGATTATATGGGCCAGTTTCTCTTCATTTATCATTTCTCATGGTTGACAGGATTCTCTTCTGAACAGGCATTATGTGTTCCCATGCTTGAATTTGACAGACCACATAGCTTCTTTATGGGACAATTGCCGGCAGGCAGTGAAAAGTACGTTCTGTTCTAGGGGCCATGATGATAAATCATCAACTGTTTGGTCATTAATCCTTACATTTCCTGTCCTCTGTAGCTCTCCAACTGCCACTGGTTTGCTCAATACTGACCACAAATTGGCCTGTGTAGTGTATTCAGATTGATATATACAAGAGTGGATGACAGAAAAGGGGTCATTAGAGGCCTTGGATTTAGGTTATGGCTAATGTCAGGCATGAAGTAGACACATGTCCTGTTCAGCATGAAATAGACACTTGCAAACTGGAGAGTCATGAATCATTGTTCCACATTTCAAATATATATTTACAAGACCTGAATCTAAATCCATCAATCTCAGAGTTCAGCTTTGCCTCCTGCTGTCTGAGTAGCTCTAAGACCTGAAATGTTAAAATAAGTGATGGCTGTTGTGGCGTCGGCATGGCAGGTTCAGACACACATTAGTGCACGGGTCCCACGCCTCCCAGGCCCTCTCATTAAAGCTAAAAGAGGATCTCTCTGGCACAGGCCCCTCTTTGTCCATGGCCTGGATGCCATGACTGTTGTGGGAAAAAAGAATGAAATGAACGAAAGCCTGGCTGGTTACTTAGCCGGTTAGTTGGATGCCTGAGGGGCTTTTTGGATTGCAGACCAAACTGCTAAAATGGAAGATGTTGTCAAGCTTTCTTCCAGGAAACAGGACACTAATTGTTTGCTTTACACATCACTGAGCCACTAAGTGACTTATCATTAGCCGCAGTGCAGCCTCTGGCTTCGGAATATGTGACAACTGACTTTGTTGCCCTTTTGTTACATTTTTGCAGGTGATGCCCTCACAGACCCAGACTTGGAAACAGTGTCTCTCATTTATTTAGCCGTCTTTTAATCTTTTTTTTTTTTTTAAACTAAACAATATTTGTGGTATAAATGAACACAGTATCTTTTGTTCTTTCCACCAGGGTCATGGACACTTAGTCCACAGCGACCAGGCTCAATATGTCCCTGAGGCCCTGGAGCAGCAGAACCAGGTTCAAACATTGTTGCCCGAGTCTCACACCCACCAGAGAAGGTGGTCCCACCCACAGCACCGCTCCATTGGTGTTCTCCCACAGCCTGAGCCAGAGGAGGAGACCAAACCTTTCATCCTGGATCTTAAGAACTTTCCAGACCTCGCCAATGCTGATATGAACTCCCAGAACCCCAATATACAGGTTAGTGGAGTGGGGAGTCATGTTTCTGAATTCACAGTACTTGTGTAAGAATTTTTGCTAACTAGAAATTGTTTGACATAGGATAAAGATATGTCCGTCATTTCAAAATAAACACATCATATGTTTTAGCCTGTTCAGTGACCGGCAGATGTTAATTAAAACCGTGTCTACAATGGGAATTTCTTTCACATGTATGATTTACTTCCATGACACAATCAACCATCTCTCTAATCTTTGAAACCCAGCTGTGTGTCCCTATTTAATTAAAATATTACACATAAAGGAGTTTATTTAAATGTTGCACATTAATCCTCATTACTGCTTCTAAATTTCCCTAAAAAAGTTCAGAAATATGTTCTGTTTAATTTATTTTGGGGCACTTACTCTACATCTCTGGTCAGACTAATCAGGATGTGGTTAGGGGGACATAACAATTGCGACCCATGTCGGCATTAACTGCAGCAAACAGAGACGTTAGGTTTCATATACTGTCATGTGCATATAGACCAGATACACCATACCGACGAAAATAGATATTTGATGAAAACAAATGAAAGCAGATCCCAGTCAATGGGGTCATACTTAATAAACTTTGAATTTTATTTCATAACAGTTACAAAATAATAGTATTCCCCTGCATTCCCCCGTTGCCTGGCCTTCACATCAGATGAAGTGGGCCCTTGAAACTACTGTAGTTTCTTCGATGAGTCATATTGAGGTAATGAGAGGTAGTTAACCAGAATAAATGCTCACATTCTCTCCTCAGAGGATCGTTTGGTTGGCTGAGTGCTCATGCTCACGTCTGGCTGGCTGACTTAGACTTAGGGAATGGGTTCACTTGCAAAAACACTCTTTTGAGAATTTGAGAATGATTGACTTCTTGAGAAGAGCTCAAAAACTCAAACACTATACCTGCACTGAAGTTTTGGTTGTCCCTCACAGTATGACAGGTAAAAACAGAATTACCATCGTAACTTTGGACAGATCAGTTGTTTGTTGAACATTTTATGTTGGCATTTTCTACTTTAGTTTGTCTGTGGGTCTACAGGTTGAAGTCTTGGCTTTCAACTTTAGATTTCAAGGCTAGAACTGGTCATATTTGCAAATACTAGGGATGTCTAGTGTAACATGACTGAGTTTATCGTGACAGCAGCTGGTGTCGCTGTCTACATAGGTAACCATTGAGGTGGTCGATGACCCTCAGATGGAGGTAGAGATGGACCTGGCGAAGGATAAAGAGTGGCTACCCTCCTCTTCCTCCCCCTCCTCGACAGTGGATTGGCTTGGAGGCAAGAAGCTTTTCTGGCCCCTTTTCTGGAGTTACACCGACGCAGATTCCAGTGAGGACAGCAACAGCCGGTCAGGCGTGGAGGAAACTGGCGAGGAAGAAGAGGAGGAAGATTACTCTCTGGATTACGGCAGTGAAGAGCCCTTACCCAGCGGAGTAGGCGGAGACTGGGATAGTCGTTGGAACGAAGGCTGGGATCCAATGCAGAGCTACTACGGTAGGTTTTGCCAAGTGGCACACTCACTGTGCTAGAACTGCCATATGAACACTACTCTATTTAGATATGCCTTTACAACAGCTTTTAAAAAATTACCTAAATTTGTCTTGCAAGTTTTATCAATGTAAAGAAAAAATCTTAAAGGGCAAAGTAGTACAGAATTACAATTACTAAGTTTTTCTTATCAAAAAAGAGGTCAAGACTTTATGAATGTCTGGAAGGAGAAAGTGTGAGATAGTGGCTGAGAAAGAATGGAACAGAGAAAGCATGATAGACTGCCCTCACAGTCACAGAAGCAGGCGATGCCAGCATGCAAGGCAGCATGAGCACTCGACCATCAGGCCATTGTGGATTATGGGCACTTTGAAGTCGACACTGGTCGTGCTAGTCGCAGAGGCCCCTTTTGAAGATGGGTCCGATGCCCTCGCTAATGGCAGCGTGAGGCGGCACTGTTCTCTGGGACAAAACAACCCTCCTCTTGTGGACAATTAGAGGGCATATTGGGAACACAGAATGACAGGGCCATTCGGCTGTCTCTTTCATCCTTACCCCCGGACCCCACGGGCCCCCCCAGACCCTGGCGGACCTCACTGCCCTATGCGGCGCAGCCTTTTGAGCAAGTTCAAGAATTTCGGGGGGCTTTCAGGGTTCTGCATAACTTTTACAGCTCTTTTTCCCCCTCTTAATTTTGCCTTCCTCTGGTGGGAAAAATGTATCTCAGTGCACACAGACTACATATTCAACAGGAAGGACAATAAATAATGAGAGACAGAGAAAGGTGTATGTAGAGAATCTACAGAAAGAAATGGAGAGAAAACAGAAAAGAGAGACAGACATAATAAACATAGAAAGAGCAAAAGTGATAGGAGTTCTTCAGCAGATAAATGTGCTTTTATGAACTTTCTGCTGCCTGAAGCTTTTATTCTACAAAGATACAAATCTGTGTATGATTAATGAATTTGTTGATGATTACAGTGAAAGGGCCAGTTCAGAATGTGTGAGCAAATACCTAAAAATATGGATTTTCAGATTTTTTTTTTCCTTTTTACCCATCTGCCAATGTATAGACTTTATTTGGGCATGTACATCCTCCAGCAAAAGGCAACAATGCCTATTAAGTGGTCACATCTAAAGTCTCAGTGAACATAAATCAAGGATGTCTGCCTTTGCTTCTTCTGTAATTAAGACTCTCCTGAGACCTTATTCCAGTATGGCCACATGGCGAGTTGGCAGCGCCCACAAAGTAAAATTGGGTGCTCGCTACACCCAAGCTGGTATTTCTGCACCCACCTCGCCTTTAATCAAGAATGACTTGTTTTCAGTGTTATTAACACCACAAGGAAGCATGGTGCGGAGGCGGACAGCCACAGCACAGCTTCTCACTCTCTAATTTTACTGAAGCCTTCCTAAAAAGAATATGGGTTTGCATGGGAAAGGTCAGACCAGGAGAAAATGTATACAAGCCAGTAACTATGGTGTTATGGATTAAAAAGTTTGAGTACATATTAAGTTAACTTCAAGGCAAAGCACTGTACTTAGTCCTGATTTTGCAGGGTCTTTTTAACCTGTTGAAGTTGCTAAATTTTTTCTTGCAAAATACAGTGCATCTAGTAATTACCAATGTTTACCTGTGCCTGCAAGAGTTAAAGAGACTTCCTGTAACTTCAAATTTAATCCATGCTTTCTCAAAGTTATTGTCTGTCTGTCTATTAAAATTTTGTTTTAATATGTAAAATTATATTTAAGAAAATTGTGATACATTCTTAGTCTCAAATGTAGCACAGGAGTAGTACCTTCCTGACTTTGTTGAATTTTCCTACTCTGTCCATAGAAAAGGACACAGATGAGTGGACCCCCTGGTCTCCTTGCTCAGTCACATGTGGACACGGTGAGAGAAAGAGGACCAAGTCCTGTGGCTACTCATGTACTCTGACAGAAGCTTCAAGATGTGACATGGAGCCTTGTCCTGGTGAGACACTTGTGTAATAAACTACAGTTTGCTTACAGAGCATAAATATGGCTGCAATACACAATAACCTGACATTAGTAATGGTCATTTACAAACATACTCTAAGCAGACCTGGATTTTGGTATTACCTTTTGTTTTCGATTTTTGTGGTGTCCTTTATAGTCTCGTAAAATAGAGATGTTGATGTGTCATTGTTGCTCTTACAGGTGATGTCAACACTGTGGTAGAACCATTTCCCTTTGAAATGGAGAATGGCACAGAGGCATTTGGGACAGGTATGTTTTCCTTTTTTAAAAACCTTAAGTTGCACTTTGTGTAAGTTTAAAAGCCTTTACCATGTTTTCCAAAGTGGTGAAATGTCACTTTGTACTATTACTGAAGTATAATTCTTAAGTAAAAATTTGAGGTACTTTCATATATTTATTTAATGCAGCTTTATGCTGTCACTTTAATACATCTCAGTGGAAAGCCTTGTAGTTTCTCCCCACTACATGTTAAAGCTTTAGTTACTTTTCAGATTACAGTTTTTCATCCCCTTCCTGTCCATTGAAAACCACGTATCTTCAAATGTGAATGTCTATGATAAGCTGAAGGTTGAGGAGTTCATTTACAGGTCAAGTTTAACATTTACTGTGTGTTATTGTGTGTTTCAATCAAATAAGCTCTTTAAAATCCCTCTTTGGATCATTTGAAAAGCTGAAAACAGTAGTAGATGTACTGCTGTAGATTGAACCACACATTTAGTTAAAACAAGGTCAGCTTTAAATATCTACAGCTGTAAAATGCAGTAAAACAAACAAAAAAGCAGCACTGATATGAATCCAAAGATGTTATATACGTATAATAAAACACCAACACAAACCATTTTATTGCAAAGTGTATATTTTATTTCTCATATTTGAAGTGTATTTTACTACTTAGATTTCTCAGTGGGATATTTGTATTTATACTTGAGTAAAAGGATATGCATACTTTTATAGGACTAACACCAGTATTCAACTATGTGGAACCTGCTTGCTCATTGTTACATAGTTATTGGTTACTTTAAATAATCAGTAGTTTATGCTGTCAGTAGTTACCAGGATTAAATGATGTGACCAGATGTAACATTTCTGTCTTTTTTTCCTGTAGATGTCGACAGCTGTGAGAAGTGGCTTAACTGTAAGAGTGAGTTCCTTCAGCGGTATCTGCACCAGGTCTTATCAGAGCTGCCCAGCTGCCCCTGCTCCTACCCCTCTGAAGTATCCTACACTGTGGTCAGTGTATACGATGAGACTCGTGACCGACAGTTTCGCTGGCGTGATGCCAGCGGTCCAAAAGAGCGACTGGACATCTACAAGCCTTCGGCCCGCAGTTGCATTCGCTCAGCACTTTCCAGCGACTTGTCTACTCTGGCAGCCCAGCACTGTTGCTATGATGACCGTGGGCGGCTGATCACACGGGGAAAAGGCGCAGGTACGCCTAACCTGATCAGCACTGAGTTCTCACCTGAGCTACACTTCAAAGTGGATGTGCTGCCTTGGATCCTGTGCAAAGGAGACTGGAGTCGCTTCCATGCTGTGCGGCCACCCAATAATGGGCTGAGCTGCCCAGAAAACCCCCACGAAGACGTGTTCATGAATGAACTTGAAGAGGCCAGAGAGTACTGAGGGACAACAGCCAAAACTATCACTTCACTTCAGAGAGTCAGAGGGCCTAATTCTAATTTCACAGGAGACTTCCTACCTTTAAAGTCATGTAATATTCTGTCTAAATCATGCATTGGGGGAATTCACATTTGTGATTTGAGAGTTGTGGGGTTAAAGAATGATGGTGAAGTTTAGCCGTCAGTATTTAAGATTTGGCGTGTGTCCTGATATCAGGCTCGGCTGAATCAAACTGAAGTACATGGAAGGAAAAAAACACAGTGTTCTCCTATTGCTTGCCAACGTGTTATACATCTGGCATGACATCAAACTTTCTGTCTCTTTATATTCAGTACACTCCTCTGAGTGCATGAAAGCATGATGTCCGCCTACTGGCTTTTCTGATTGTGTCCTAGAGTGCTTGTGATTGATAATAGCAACATATGAAAACATCTGATCATGCTTCTTGTATGAAAAGTAGGAATATGGGTTGGATATACTGATGAAACAAACAGAGGCATGAGTCCAACAGAAGATTCTCATATCAATGCTGCTACATATTATAATCCTTCAGGTTTAAAAGGTATATAGAGGAGAAACACAGCAGGACATCGACACACCCAAAAGATGCCACATGCAATCACAGTAAAATACATTTCAGTCAATCTTTTGGGACTCTTAACTGAAATGACCAATTCCAAAAAAAAAAAAGGAAACAGGAGTATTTGAAACAAACTGTTGTCGTTATTGGGTTTTGTAGTGAGAATGATTAGAGCAGCCTTTAGGCAGTAATTGATTTCAAGTGTTTTGCCACACACACAGGCATACAGACTGTGTGTTACTTTTACATTTTCACAGCCAGGAAAATCTATGATCAGGGTGCCAAAGAGTTAAAACCCAGACTGTTGGTGCCTGTGTAAATCCAGCCTCCTAAGTCTCTACGGTGCAAATGTAGGGAAAAAAGCTCTACAATGAGTAGATTGTGTCTCTATAATGTTCTCAGGGGGACTAACCGACCATGATTTAAACAATTTGTTCATTTACCTCTACAGTGGAGCACTATTGGACCTTGTACAAAGTGTATTGGGATAACGATTAGCTAAAGGTGTATGTTGTGTAATCCTGATTGGAATCGATGAACAGATAATAAGCTTTTTGTGCAGTTTCAGAAAGCAGTTGAAACCCTTCTAACTGAATAGGTGTTGCTGGTGCATTGCGTGTGGTAAAAAGATGTCATTGCTGTTTAAGCTGATGGCGTGCGGTCTTTGGGTTTATATATGCAATTTGACTGGATAGAGAGGACTTCCTGCTAAGAGAAACATTCCTAATTGGTCATGTAGTTGGCACTCGTACTCTGGATGACTTTTGTAAATGCCCTGTAGTGTCTGTATCCAAAACACTTCAGTTTTTCAGTGTTTTTCCTTCTACAAGATTTAAAGGGGTCATATTTTGCTAAACCCACTTTTATTAGTCTTTGGTTCATTTATTTGTGTATTTGGACCCTAA
>JAPQRP010000018.1:19575035-19585113 GCA_037367295.1 Apogon hyalosoma
GAGTGACAGGATTTGGGGTGGCAGTCCCATCAAAAGGAATAGAGTTAAGCAGAAGAACATCAGATAAGTTAGGGGTCCACACTGTGGAGAGGGGGGCAGTGTTGGTCGCTTTGAAATGGGTTGAAAAAACAAACCAAGATAAGGTGCTGATATGTTCAGACTCAGCTTCAGTCCTGGCAAGCCTGAAATCATTCAGTTCTATCAGCTGTCAAGATATATTATTTGAGGCACTTAAGTCAGACACAAAAATAACAAGTCAGGGGGGACAGGTTAAGGTTTTGTAGGTCCCAGCACATGTAGGGATAAGGGGGACTGGAAAGGTGAATAAATTGGCAGAGAGAGCTCTAAAGAAACAAAACATAGAAATGCATATTAATTTGAGCAAGACAGAGGTCAAATGTGAAATATAGAGGAAAAGTATACAAATATGGCAAGAGAGATGGGATGGAGAAGGCAAAGGTAGACATCTATAGGAATTACAGAAGAGTTTAAGAGTAGAAAGGATGGGAAGTGGAATAAGGAGAGAAGAAATTATAATGACACGATTAAGGCTGGGGCACTGTGCATTAAATAAAACAATGAAAATATTAGGGAAACACCAAACAGGTTTGTGTGAGGGATGTCAGGAGGAGGAGTCTGTGGAGCACGTTATACTTAGGTGGAGTAAATATGACAGAGATGGGAGATGAAGAGGAGGCTGTTACAGTTAGGAGTAAGTGAGCTCACACTGAAGGGGGTTTTGAAAATGGGTGACAGAGCACAGGTTAAGGTACTTATCTTTTTTTTTTTTTTTTTAAAGAGCTCAGAGGTATATGAAAGGATTTGAGGGACACTAGGGTTTATTGTGGAGAACAGAAGGTAGGATTGAGAAATTAGGTGAATAGGGTTTTTTTTTTTTTTTTTTAAATTAATATCCGTGGGATAAAGAATGGTTGTCTTTTGCTGACCTATATTCCGGAGCAAAAGTTGGCGATAATGCACCAATAAGCTGGATGCCAACCGCCGTTAAAAACGACGAAGAAGAAGAAAGAAAACGACACACTCGTTCATGGCTCCTATGGGTTCATCACATGTGACGTAACTGTCATGTGATTTTTCTGTTTCCGGGTCACATCAAAGAATGCGCTAAACCCTACTCATTACAGAGTTAAACTGTAATATTGTAATACTGGTTCACTTTACGCTCTGTCAGTCGCTTTGAGACGTCTCCAGAACTTTCCTTTCATCACTTCTGTTGATCAAAAGGGAAACAACGGATCGCTGCAACTCATTAGGAGGATATGAAGCCAAACACCTGCTAATTTTGAAAGAAACAGTGTCATTTGAGATTCGGGTTAATAGTGTGTGGTTCGGTGAACCATAGGCGAACAGGTGAACTAGATTTGAGCACGGATACGGATGGCCCTTTCAGCAGGTACGGTCAGGAGAGACCCTTTAGTGGGGAATTCTTATTTTGAAGTGTTCTACTACTGTGTTTTGCTGTGTTTTTGTCGAATATTTCTGTAATCTCATGTTTTGTTACGCATATTTACAGTTGTTATTTTTTTTCCAATATATATATTAACTATGCTAAAAAATTCAGGTCCGGTTTTCCCGTTTCTGGATCCACTTCTGTTCATTCATCTGTATTCAATCTGCTGCTATTCTGTGTCATTCATTCATTCATTCATTCATTCATTTATTTATTATTCATTTATTATTCATTTATATTTATTATTCATTCATACTCTTTATTAAGGGGACATTCTAAAACGCTTAACGTAGCTTAATGTCTGAAATCAGCGACCAATCATCCTCAAATTTCGTGTGGACATCTCTACTCATGCCCACTTTCACCTCTCCAGAAATTAAAAGGAAAACACTAATATTATGGATGTTACGCACATTAAGCCTTTATCTCTCCATAGGCGCTCACTATAATGAAAACACTTAACGTAGCTTAATGTCCGAAATCTGTGACCAATCATCCTCAAATTTCGTGTGGACATCTTTAGTCATGTCATGGACTTTATCAATCATTTAAAGTAAGATCAAAGTCTTATCAATGTAATAAGCTCACCTTTGATTACTCATTTAAATTTCTCTCTTTCCAACTTCAAAGTTGCAATCCAACAAGGAAATCCTAGTAGAAACATTGTGGCTCTACCCATATGTAGATTATCATCAATGATTGGCTGTACCTCTAACAAGAGCCAATGAAATGTAGTGTTGTCATTTGAAATCCTCACAATCCACCCTCTGAATATCTTAATAATGCCAGCGACAGAACAAACCCTCACTTAGCAAAATATTGCAAGAGCTTAGGGACTTAAAGACTTATTCTGTCAAAGAAAATCATCCTTATGTAGCGGAAACCTTTTCAGTGAGGAAATAATGACAACAATAAGGTTGTCAATTCCACAATTATTTATTACAGAAACAACCAGTAAGAATCAGCTGTACTGATCAGCAATAATCATCAATCAGAATTACAAGAACCAACATACTGTACTGCAGACAGGGTTCAATCTTCCTAAAGACTGAACAACGAAGGTCTAAAGACACCAGATTTTATACAGTCACAGTTATGTATGCACACAGTTCATACACAGGTTACTGAACTCAGAGTCAAGGTATAGCACACAACAGATGCTTACATTGTTTGTTTTTGAAGCTTGCTGATGGAGCTCATTATTGATTCGTCTTGTTCTTTAAATTCAGCATGGACAAAGTCCTAGACTGTGAAACAGAGATTTTTCTATGACAAGATTAAAGAAGAATTAAATAATTTTCCTCCACACCTTACACTTCAATCCAACAGCCTTTTCGAGGCTTCTCTTCACTGCCTTTTAAAGGCTACTTATTACCATTTATAATAGTGCAAACTTTAAATTGAATTTAATATTAGAGTCCAAAGTAGTATCTGTAGTTGCATTTTAAAGTATAGGCTTGTAGCCTAGGCTTTTGCTTGTACAACCTATTTCAAATACAAAAGACAAGCAAACAATGTCTTTTCATGTTTTTTTATTTTTTTTATTTTATATTACCATTTTTTTTAACACATTAAGTCATTTTCAAACTTACAAAGTTGTTTTTTTTTTGTTTTTTTTTGAAAGCTACAGTTTCAGTTAAAGTTTTATTTCATTGATCTATACACCAGAAGAGTTATGGCTTTCATGCAAAAAGATTCCGAGTTCACTCTGGCTGAAGTAGAGGCCATTCTGTGTGATGTGGATAGATATGAACACAGCATTTCACACGAATCACCCCTGGAGCCTAAGGGGGGTGATGTTTACCTAAATCTGAGTTTGAAGGAAAGCAGATGCACCATGGACTTTTGATTTGATCAAAAGATGTGGAAACAGAAAGGGTCAAACTTTCACAGCGTTAAAAAATTCAGATACCCTCATTTGTTTGTTTGGAGAGCATTGTTGAAAGAGTCAAGGACCATATAAAAGATGAGCCTAGCAGAGAACAACAAAATACAAAGCCATCCATGTCTTAGACTTCGTTAGCAAGAACAGTGGTCAAGATGGGTCTGGTGAGCCTGAGTTCATCTTCTGGGGTGTTTGTTGTTAAAAGCCCTAAGAATGAAACAGTCCATGTCATTCAGAACAACCCCAGAGGGGCAAAATGCTCCTGCCCCAGCACAGGCAAATGTTACCATATCTTGACTGTTGAAATGGGAACTCGGATGGATCTCCCTACTAAAAGAACATAATTCACCAAAAAATGTAGTGTAGTTCCAATCCAACTTTACTTGTAAAGCCCTTTAAAACAACCACAAAGGACCAAAGTGCTGTACAGAAGAATAATTAAACATAAAATAATAAAATACAGAATAGATTAAAAGACATAGAAACTGTGCAAAAAAAAGTTATTAAATATTAAGTTAAGATTGTTCAGATAGAAACCATTTGTATGCATAAGACTTAATTATCTTCTGTTCTTCTTTTAGATACACGTCTATACACACACACATTCACACACATAGTATTGTCAGACATAGGTGATAAGAAGTAAACTCATTGTTGGTGTGAGTTTACTTAGAGCTGAGCCCCCACAACTGTTTGATATAGTTAGATAAGGTAAAGCTCAACCCATTTCTAAGGGTGAGCCCGCCCATAGGGAAATAAATGTGGAATTCATGTGATGTTCGGGAATCATTGTGTTGAGTCCTCTGCGCAGAGTCAGTCTTATTTGTGATCAGAATAAACTTTGTCAACTTCGAGACCGAGCTGAATCCAGACTCATCCCCAGAGCTGCCAACAAAAGAACACGTGAACAGCAACATTAAGTGTTTTCATTATAGTTAGCGCCTGTGGAGAGAAAAAGGCTTAACGTGCGTAACATTCATAATATTAGTGTTTTCCTTTTAATTTCTGGAGAGGTGAAAGTGGGCATGAGTAGAGATGTCCACACGAAATTTGAGGATGATTGGTCACAGATTTCAGACATTAAGCTATGTTAAGCGTTTTCATTATAGTTAGCGCCTATGGAGACATATAGGCTTAACGTGCGTAACATCCATATATTAGTGTTTTCCTTTTTTCTTATAATGGGCCCCTATGGGGAAAAAACACAGACTTCATGCCAAACAGGTTCTTGTCATTTCACTTTAAAAAGAGCTAAGTCTTCAAACATAGGTTAATTTGAATCCTAGGAAGCGTGGCTGCATTTTTGGAAGAGATCATTTGCCTCCCATTTATTGTTTGGCCAGAAGGCCGAGTTATTTACAAAATTTTCAGTTAAATTTTCTGCTCTTCTCTCACTTTGGCTCCCATTACCATGGTAACCACACACTGACAAAACTAAGATTTCTGGTCAACCTAGGGGTTTTGAAGACTTGCCTATCGAAAACTGTGAAGCCCATCCTCATGAGAATCACATTCCTGCGGAGAGGACAAAAATGCCTGCGTTTTACAGTTTAAATGGAGTCTGTAGGTGAAAGTATGGCGAACTAGTAGTGCTGTGAAAAAAGGCCAGTTTTTTATTCTTCCCATTAAGAATGAATGGGGTTTTTCATCGCAATTTTGTGCGAAAACCGTAAGTGATATCATAGTAGTGGTATTATTATTATTATTAGTAGTAGTAGTAGTTGTGGTGGTAGCAGTAGTAGTAGTACTAGTGGGAGTAGTAGTGGTAGTAGTGGTAGTGGTGGTGGTAATAGTGGTAGTAGTAGTAGTAGTGGCGAAATTTTGGACGGAGCAGAAGAACAATAGGTGGCTCATGGCTTCTCCACAAACCAGTGGCTTGTGTCGATGCCCGAGCCCCTAATAATAATAAGTCATAAGGCTACTTGAGCACAAATCTACGATGGGGAATTAGGGCCACATAAGAAAATAAAAACACTTGTCGCTTCTTGAATAAAGTCATAAAATATCGAGATGAAACCCGTAATTTTATGAGAATAAAGTCAAATACTAAAAGAATCATAATATTTAAAAGTCATAATATTTTGAGAATAAAGCCATAATATTATGAGAATAAAGTCATAGTTATAAAAAGCCCCTCATAAGTTAACGAAAATAATGACATAGTTTTATGAGAATAAAGTCATCATATTCCAACAATAAAGCCATAATATTACGATAATAATGTTGTAATTTAAAAACAGGTGGGGAAAATATCATAATTTACATGAACAAATTCGTACCCTGCTCATACAAAGCTATGGAAGAGGATTACAGCCACTGAAAAAAAAAAAAGGTCCCCAAAATTTTTTAAATCATTATTATGAGAAAAAAGTCAGAATTCTGAGACTAAAGTCAGAATTCTGAGACTCAAGTCAGAACTTCTGAGAAAAAAGTCAGAACTTCTGAGAAAAAAGTCAGAACGTCTGAGAAAAAAGTCAGAATTCTGAGATTAAATGTTAAATGGTGGAATCTACAATAGCTTTTCCTGTTTACTGAGCATTTCCACAGTATTTTATTCCACACTGTTATTCCACTGGAAAATAAACTTACCTTTCCGCGATGAAGAACACAGGGCCTTCAGTCCACAATGATGATGATCCTAGCAAGAACCATTAGCCACTTAGCTCATACTTCTCCTGCCTCTACAACAGCAAGTAAAAATAACAAGCAAAACTTCCATCTGCCAAAACTCCCACATGCTCATCTAATAGTGAAAATGGCTTAAGCCAGAACCCCCCAGATGCATAAAAAGTCACCTAAATCCATCATTTTGTCAGCCTGCTATACTCCTGCATGGCATAAAGTGAAAATGACACTTGCTGAATGTAAAGAAAAAAAATTAAGAGTTCAGAGAAAAAAGTCAGAATTCTGATTTTAATCTCAGAAGTTCTGACTTTTTTTTCTCAGAATTCTGACTTTAATGTCAGAATTTCTGACTTTTTTTCTCAGAATTCTGACTTTAATCTCACAATTCTGACTTTTTCTCAGAATTCTGACTTTAATCTCACAATTCTGACTTTTTCTCAGAATTCTGACTTTAATCTCAGAAGTTCTGACCTTAATCTCAGAATTCTGACTTTTTTCTCAGAATTCTGACTTTAATCTCAGAATGCTGACTTTTCTCAGAATTCTGATTTTTTTTCTCAGAATTCAGACTTTAATCTCACAATTCTCTTTTTTCTCAGAAGTTCTGACTTTTTTCCTCAGAATTCTGACTTTAATCTCAGAAGTACTGACTTTTTTTCTCAGAATTCTGACTTTTTTCTCAGAATAATGATTAAAAACATTTTTTGGACCTTTTTTTTTTTTCAGTGGCCCTAATCCTCTTCCGTACAAAACAGTTGTATGTGTTGTATAAAATATTTGATATTAATTATATTTAAATATCCACAGTACCAATAGATACATATATTCACTGGGGTCAGTCCACTGTCTACTGTCGATGGACTTTGGATCAGCTGGTTCTGGGCCCTAGTTTTGGACCCTGGCTGTCAGTGATGATGAAACCATGTATATTTGTTTGTTTCAGGTAAAAGAGTGATGATCCCCTACACCCTGGATGTCAGGATATGCGATTTCGGCCCACATGTCGATGATTGTGTACCACTTGTTCTTTGGTAGCTTGTACGGCTCAATGTCGGGTCCAGTTGTCCTTAATTTAATTTCATATTCCACATTTTTCCCGGTCTCGGTGTGTTTACTGCTACACTCTGTCATATTGAGGTTGGTTTTTACCACTCATTTCGATTTAGAGGGGCATGACCTGGGGGGGAAGTGACGTAAACGCATACCCTCTTTATCTATACTGTTCAGAGTATGCCAGGCCTGTAGGTGGCAGGGCAGTGGAATGATCGAGCACCATTAATCAATCAGAATCCTGAACAAAACGTTACTTCCACTATGAATCTATGGAGATGTAGTTTTTCCTGGTTACACGTCTGAGACATGTAACCAATACATTGCAATGTAAATGGATGAGTTGGTGACTTTATTTACAACCACAAACTACTTTTCTGATGTGACAGAGGGGATGAAAAACAGTTTGAACTGAGTTGAACCTTGTTAGTTCTGTGTCTGTTTTTCAGTCATGTTTTGTCTTTAGTTCATGAAGACCTCTGTCTGCTGTGCATGGACGTAAATTATGACTTCATTTACCTTTTACTGAACTGGACAGAACAGATAAAGGATAAACAGATAAAATAAAATATTAAATAGGACAATGTGGAAACACCTCATAAAAGCCTTATTTTATATCAAGTAAATACATGAAGATCCTATTATGTAGTGGTAGTATTATGTAATTAGCAGAGACGCTAACATTTGCTAGCACCAGACTTCCTTATTTTCTCATTTCATCCTTGTAACTTCACTTATCAGCTCCATTCTCTTCCTCTAAACTGGATCATCACACGTGAACTTGGTGGAGTATTCCCTTTGTCCGTCCGAGAATCTGTGTTTTCGCGTTTCCCCCTATTTATATGCAAATGCGAACATGGAGATCTACCGAAATCCCCACTTTGGTCGGAGGGATTAGTGATGGGTCCAACAACACTGAAGCGTCAGTGTGTGTATCGAGCACAAAGAGCTACACCCCGTATTGGTGCATGTATTGCTTGAAGAAAAATCATGTGACCAATACAGCGCCTGTGTCGTTCAAGGCGAAGCTCCAAAATGTGTTTATCAGGATGCAAAACTTGCGACACATCTGCATTCATGCCGAAAAGAGGAGAGGAGACTTGGATTGTGCGCTGTTTTTGGATCACCGTTTTGACTTTCTGGGATTTGTGGATTTTCACTTATACTTCTCTACAACAAAATTGTGTTGTTAACTCTCCATTTCATATGCTGTATTAGTCATCAATGGCAGATTTATGTGCCGCCCCCCCCCCCGTTTGAAAATCTGCAGACACAATTACTGTTTTGACCGGGATTTGAACCCTGGTTTTTCACATTACAGAACGAAGCATTACCTACTGAGCAAAATCTTTATTAATTTCATTTTTGACCTCTTTGCTATCTGATTGTCTTGGTACTATTTGGGATGTGAACTTTACATTTAAGTTTCAGGGTTAGTGAAGATTAAACTGTATATTGTGATTTGAAATATGACCGTAATGCATAGTATGATGTGTAAACAAAGCAAGCAGTCCTGCTGAGAAGGAATATGACAATTCAGAGAAGGATATCACATTTTTATGTATATATAGCCCCCCCATTCAATTTTTCTGGATCCACCACATATTATTTTGGTTATATTCAAATTAATTGGAAAACATCCACCTCTCTTTCATTCAGTAACCGCTTTAAGTAATCATTTGGCCCCCACCCTGTCCACTGAAGCATTGCACTCTGCTCTGTATCCCAGCAGCCTGCAATGACTTTTTAAATCCACCAGATATCACCATTAATGGACACACTAACACAGTGTCAACACGGTGTCGACACAATTAGGGGAATGTGCCACACACCCCATGAGGTGTCATTTACCCATCACTAGGAGGGATTAAAAACTTTTGTCTACTTAGCGTGTGTCTGTCGTTGTGTAAATGATTGGCACAAACGCAGACATAAATCTCCATTTACAAAATCCCCAGGTACAATGTATTGTTGTGCTCTTTCCCTGTGCAAATAAAGGCATACCATACCAAAAGCAGACCGCTGCTGTTAACGACTACAGAACTAACAGGATTTGACTCCAAAGAGTTTAAACCCTTTTTCACCCACTCCGGCACATCAGACAAGTATTTTGTGACGGTACAAAGTCACCGGCTCAGTAATTTACACAGTGAGTTGCATGTTTTAGGACCCAGAAACAAGAAAGTGATGTGATGGTTTGGTCATCACTAAGTCCCCATAAAGAGTTGGATTTTTTTTTTTTTTTTTTTTTTTTTTTTTTAACACACTTCTCAGTAGGCTTTACATTTTAGTGTTCAGTAGATGTAAATGTAAATGTCACCTGTTGTAGTAGTCAAACCATAGTGGTTTGAATACCCCTTTTCCACCAAAAAGAACCTGGTGCTATTTCGATGCCAGTGCTAGAGCCGGTGCTAAACTGGTTCCAACCTGGCGCCTCCAAAGAACCGGTTTGCTTTTCGATGGGCCAAGAGCCAAGTGGAGCCAAGTCAAAGCCCTGTCATTACGTCATCGTATAACATGATCACGTGACTGGGTCTGGTGCAGGAGACGCTCGCCCAGAAGCAAGCGCTGCTCTTGTGTTTATAAGCCTATATTGGAATCCACAGGCGAAAAACACAAATATTCATTCTGTGGTATGTGTCATAAATATAAATGTGAGTTTTTGTATTTCATACGTAGAAACATAATGCAAGGATAGTCTGTAAAGATTATTAGTGAAGTCAGCAGAGCAGTATTATTACCCAAGTTTACACTACTTACAATAAGTTAGGGATATTGTTATTTACATGAGTGCTTTTCCTATTTGGTTTGAATTTTAATTAAATAGGTAATAGTTCCCTTTGATATTACTATTAATGAATGAGCAGTAACACCATTTTCATTAGTTCAATATTTACTACCCCAACAATTTAGACAATAACGAAGAAAGCCCCAAATATCCAAAACTGACAGTCAGTAGCAGGTGGGTCGACCATTTGCCGCAATGACAGCTGGACAGCAATGTCTCCTGCTCCTCACTAGCCTCATGATGTTCTGAGGCAATGTGT
>JAPQRP010000018.1:19619839-19642878 GCA_037367295.1 Apogon hyalosoma
GATAGATAGATAGATAGATAGATAGATAGATAGATAGATAGATAGATAGATAGATAGATAGATAGATAGATAAAAATCACATCATCCCCTTACTGAAGATGCTGACTTTTGTCTTCAGCGTCCATTTTAAATATCCTGCTTATCACTGTATTACAGTATTTTACACTCTGGGCTGTCATTGTCTTTCTTCTCTAACGTGTTGGTTTTAGTGTCTCTAACCTGCAGAATGTGTAACATGATTTGATCCTGAAGAAATAATGGCATGAAATTAAAGCTTAATTTTTTTGTACGATTGCCAATAAGGTGATGTGTGCTTTTCTCACATAAAAGATCATCTGCATACAAGAACATTTATTTAATTTTCTACTCTGTGCAACCCACTCTATGGTTAGAGTTACTATTAACGCAGATAAAGGTAACCCTCACTGGTTTCTCTGAAATGATGACTCCAGACACTGAACTATTATCATAAGTCTGTGATGTTCTGAAACTATTTCTGAACTCTGTTGTGCAGTGAGTCTGATTTATACAGATGCTTTAGAATTATGTTAACTTAAAAAAAAAAAAAGTAGACTTATTCTAAAGGTGGGGGCCACAGTCTGTGGAATTACTGAAACACTGCAGCATCACAGATGGATATACAATTAGGAACATGAGGACTAGAGTTTATTTCACAAACACAATAATGATGACCGAAATGATGCAGGAATATAACACAAAGCATCACACCCACACTAAACCTCCAGAAACAGGAGGAAATTTGAGGAAAACTGGGAAGAGTTTGGGTGGAACTCCACTACGTTTTATAAGAGGACTGTGGATTGTGATTCTGTGTCAGAAGATCCTCATATGACCTTTAGACCAGACCCACAAGACCTAGATACTATGCATTTCTGTGTCAATTTTCAGCATGAAAATCCGTGTGAAAGGGCTTCATGTTCCTCCACTAGCTAATGTCAGCTAGCGACAACAAATGACCAGTTCAACACAAACTCCACACAAGCCCCTGTGAATCTGTCAGACTGAACTGTGGTATCAAACTGTGACAGGTGAGATAATCTGTGTTAAAACTGTGACGTCCTAAATATCAGCTCCTGTGTTTTCCATCATCGCTGTTCAAAATGTCCGCCTCGCGACTTTTCGGTTGGTGATGACGTACCGGATAAACGCCGCTCAGCTGGTTTAGCTACGAATCTGAAAAGAGTGAATCCACCTGAGACGGACAACACAGACATTCAAAGGTCAGAGGTCAGAGGCGGTACAGCGCCACCCGCAGGACACTGTTCACACTGAAGTAGACATCAGAATGGGCTCAGTCAGTCTCTGTAAACTGGACAAAAGTTTTAGGACACCTCCATATATTTGTTTAAATCACAACCTACACTTCAAACTGGTGAAGCACTGCCTCCTTCAGTTGATTCGTTTTTTCTTCCCTCTGTGGTGTAATAACATCCACATGATTCAGAGGCTTTAGTCTGTTCTAATTGTAGATTTCAGAGATTTATGATTTATTTTTGGCCTCATCCCCAGTAAAAAGCAACAGAAAACACTAGGAATGCTCACTCAGTCCAAACACATTCTGTCGTCTCACTACATCTTCTTTATGTTACATATATGTGTCATACATGCGGAAAACAGACGCTGAAAAACCGCAGCTGATCCGTGTCTCTTTAAAAGACCAAAGAACGGCAAACAGGAAACGGAGTCAGTTTGAAGCAAAACACATTCACTCTTAACACACAGACACTCCAGCGTCCGTTAGCTCTGACTGGCTGCCTGCCAGGGTGAAGTCAGCGAGGCGTTCACTGACCCAGCAGGAAGGGAATTTACAGCTCTGGACACTTCAACCTGATAAGAGCAGCAGGCGGCCAATCAGAGCCCAGCGTTTACATTCAAACACACACCTTCAAGAAGAAATCACACACTTGAACTCTGACCTGCAGCGGTTAGACCACGCACAGAAACACGCAAACATGTAAACACACTGTTGAACATCCCATCTGAACACAACTGCTGCTCTAAAGTTGAAGGATGCTTCCATTCACAGCAGAAATGGAAATCTAATGTGATGATCAGGGTTTAAATGAGCACTAAATCAATGAAATGAGAAATATATTAATGGAAACAAAGAAAATAATCAACAATCAAAAAATTTACAAAAACCTGTTTGGAACCACAAATTAATAAAAACTTAAATTTAAAGTATTGAACAAAAAAAATGTATACAAAGTAGAAAATGAACAGTCACACAAAAGTCAACAAAATAAAGTAAAATTAATGAAACCAAAAACAAAATGAGCAAAATAATGCTTCATGTTTGTTAATGGACTACATCAAACCAGACTGTCATCTCACCAAACCAGCGGTGGACGAAGGCTCGTCTCAGCCGCCGCTCCTCACCAGCGCTCCTGAAGGAGATACGGATCTCCTCCTCCGAAAAGTAACACCTCACCACAGCAACCTGTCCTCCTCCTCCAGGTCCGGACCCAGGTCCTCCTCCTGATCCGGATCCAGATAGACTCCGCCACAAGCTCCTCTGATACCCCATCACCAAGAAAACCCTCAGAACCAACGCCTTTAGAAGTTTTTACTATACTACAGAGATAGGGTTAGTTCTCCCAGTTGTTTCAGAGACGCCTGAATGCTACACCAGTTCAACTATAGACTGGAGAGACATGGACCTCAGACACGATAAAGAGGAGGAGATATGAAAACACAGGAAGCAGGGGGTGGAGATACACGGACACTACAACGCCCACAATGCACCTCAGCACTATAAGGCTGATTCCACGCCTCCTCGTACAGAGTCCAGACCTTCTACAGCTTGTATGTGCAGTTCATGGACTTAGCAGGATTGAAAACAGAACATATTAAGTCTGTTGGCTCAGGATCTACAACTGTTACATAATATTCTTCCTGAATATTTGTCTGGATAGTTAATAACATGGAAAATCCTATGACACACATTGGGAAAAGTCGGTAACAGAGGAGAGATTTTACAGACAGAAACGTAATGATGAGTAAAACCAGGTCCTCCAGAACTACAACCACAAACAACACAACCACCTAAACCCAGACCAGACCAGAACTAAGACCAGATGTAACATGAGACGTTATGGTGGATCAGGATAGAAAGTCGTCCTCCTGGTTCAGACTCTGCTGACTCTGTGGTTTTATTTTCCAGCCCTCATATGTACCAGTGAAGTCCAAAAACCCTGAGCTGGAGCTTTATGAGCTTCACCCTCCTCATCTGCCCAGGTTTGGTGTTTGAAGTGAGATGTGGTGCAGATGCATGACCTTTAACTTCCTACGACCACTTTGAACAAACAACAGAAGATCAGGATGGGGGTCAACACACCTGCTGATAGGCTCACATATTCACAAATACAACGACAGACCGCACAAAAGCCTGTCGTGTCAGATTCTGCTCTTTAACCCTTTTAAGACTGCCATTATAACAGGCCGCATAGGGGTCTTCATGTTTTCTTCACAATAAAGAAGTGTCAGAAAATGTCTTTTTTGCACCTTTGTTTTCAGGCAGAACTTAACTTTCAATATATGGCTATTAATTATCATTATTATAATAACAAATGCTTAAAATAGTGTTTTAGTTAAAAAAAAAAAAGACTTGAAATTTTTGCATATCTATTATCAGAAACACCTGTAAATGTACATAATAAAACATTTTGAGATTGAAGACATAAACTTTCACCTATTTTACAACTGCTCACACATGCCTTTTGGTCTTGAACATTCAGTATCCATATTATGGCTTCATATTTTTTATTAAGTTTTTAGCCTGTGTGAAAGTCTCTGAAACAGTTCCTTTCCACTTGAAATGGAGTCCCACATTGCTGCCGTAAAGTGTTATGAAGTGTCTGGAAGCTCAGGATCTCAGCTTTCCAATGCCATTTGAATTTTGTGGATACGGCTCAGGAGTTACAGTTATCTGAATGCTTTTAAGTGCAAAATGCAGTGCCGGAGAGACTGTTGTTAAAGGGTTAAACAGTAACGATGGTCATTATTCTATCAATTTAATATTTTGTCTAGAAGCTGAACATGGAAGAAAAATCCTAAAATTATACGTATTAGAAAAGTTTGACATTTTAGGAGATTTGTGCATACATGTCGAAAAGCAGCCCAAGAGCATCATGACAGCCTCGATCAAGAAGAACCACATCTGGTAAATACATGTAACCCATACAGATGCACTAATAAGGCTGCAGAGTCAAATCCTAAACACAACAGGAATGGACTGAATGGGCAGCTTTTGGCATTTCCAGTCATACTTTAACAAACTCCTCCCACAGCTAACACTATCAGACCTTACAGTTACAAAAATACATCATCGATTGTCTAAAGGTCTTTGTCATGTGGCGTAATTAAACACAAAGTTATGGCAAAAACATGAAAAAACTAATAGAAACAAACCCTTGAGTTCAACAGGGAATCTGGCCTTGTGTCCCTGTGTTTTAACATCACTGATCGGACTGAAATGTCAATACGAGACAAAATACTGGCTCTAGCAGAACACATAGATTTCAGCACATGTCCATGAAGTTTACCCCTCCATCTATGATTCAGAATAAAACGGGACGACTGGAGAACAGAGTAGTGGATCTGAAAATACGCTTCTGTCGCTTAATTCCAGCTGAGTTGTACCTACGATCCGAGATGACGGACTGTTCTCTTCACCAACAGTATGGACCGGCTCACTTCCTGTCTCTTACGTGGGCGTGGTCAGAGGGGTGGAGAACGCCACAAGCATTACTTTATCATAATTATCTATTATCCTGCTTGTTTTTAAATCACCCCCAGATCAGATTTTTATTGTGAAATCTCATGAATGATACAGAGAGAGGCCTCAAATAAAGTCCATTTCCTCCTGACACATGTACGCCTTAAAAACATAATTCTATTGTCTAGACCAGGGGTGTAGTTTAAGGGCCACATGCAGCCCAATTTGATCTGGAGTGGGTCGGAACAGCAAAATAATAACATAATAACCTGTAAGAATTAACTACAAATTTTCATTGTTTTAGTACAAAAGGTTTCAATGCAGTTTTAACAATATTATGCCTCAGCTTCTCATTTATATGTGCATTACAACCTACAGATTGCAGTGGATCTACAAATGCACATTTAGTAACAAGCATAATATTGTTAAAATTACACTTATGTTATAATTATTTCAGGTTGTTCATGGTCATTTAGATTATTCGCATTTTTTGTGAAATGATAAATAAAATAAATGTAAATGTTTTCATCATGTAATTTTACTTTTTTCACACTTAAAACAAATAAAAATATCTAAAACTGGTGTCATTTACAAGTCAGGCTATTAATTGGTCGTTATTTGGCACCATGGACTGATTTGGCCCTTTGGTGGGCTGGTTTTGGCCCACAGGCTGCATGTTTAACACCCTTGGTCTAGAAGTTTATTACCCTGCCCCCCAAAGGGGAGGCAAGGGTATTGTTTTTGGTTTGGGTTTTTTGTTTGTTTGTTTGTGTTTGTCAGCAACTTTGCGCAAAAACTACTGGACCAATTTCCATGAAATTTTCAGGAAAGGTGCGAGGTGGCAAATTTTGGTGAACGTATGTCAAAGGTCAAGGTCACCAAAATGTGTTTTCGCACTGACAAGAGATAGGGCAAATCAGATAAAATGTTTGTGAGGGGCGGGGTTTGTTGTGCTTGGCACCACTTGTTAGATGTGCGACTGGTGGAAAATGTGTCCAGTTTTCACTTGAGTGGGGACAAATGTCAGCTGAAATCTGTGAAAGTGGTTCACTCTGGAATCAATAGAAACTCATCTACATACAGCCTCATAAAGGGGCGGGGCTTGGCAGAACCATGTGACCCTGAAACAGGAAG
The DNA here is from genome assembly GCA_037367295.1 of Apogon hyalosoma. Taxonomy (NCBI): domain Eukaryota; kingdom Metazoa; phylum Chordata; class Actinopteri; order Kurtiformes; family Apogonidae; genus Apogon; species Apogon hyalosoma. The sequence continues at coordinate 19,625,712 of JAPQRP010000018.1, forward strand.
TCACCCTGCAGTGAACCACCTTGTCAGTTCTTCAATGTGAACTGAAGTCAGTGTTGTTGAAGCCACTGCAACAATAGCTCCTACTGGCAGTTAAGGGTGAATATTCACATCATATGAAATATTACAAACTCTCCCACAGTTGAATAGAGGTCAATAACACAAGGTGGAAGTTAACGTTTCGTATGACACCAATAAAATTTAATTTTGGCAGCAACACAGTCATGAAACAAATCAAAAGCTTTGTTGCTGCCAAACCAGTCTTAAAGTAGATATTTTACTTAATTTTTTGCTTTGTTACATCCCTTTCTTTATAAACTCTTTCAGCAAACTCCCTCAAAAAAAAAAAACAGGGAATGAATCCACCCTCTCATATCTTACTGACGAGCTGATAAAACCAGTACCGAGACCCTTTTGGGAAAGCTAACAGATGTAGATATGTAGCCGTGTTTACAGTGAAAGTTCAGCTTCATAACTTCAACCTGTTCAGTGTTTTCTCATGTGATTCTCAGGTTGTTTATTCACTGACATGTTTTAATGTCGTTATCGTATTATTTTCCTAAAAACGTCATAAGATGCACATAAAACATCCTGACAAAAGCAAAAGGTTTTTTGGTGACGCTTCTATCTGCCCCAGCGGACGTTAGCTCGGCAGACCTGGTCTCTGGTCGCCAGTCGTCTCCTCGCCCTCTGTTGGTGTTTATCTGTTTGTTTGTTTATGTCCCGGAGCGTCTCAGAAAGGGGGCGGGGCCAGGCAGCTGCATAATGGACGTCTGTTCTGTGACACAACAAACCCCTTTGAAACCACAGAGCTGATCTGAGACCAGCTGCAACGCCGCAGCGCCATGTCTGACTCATGATTGGCTACAAGAGGCAACGCATCACTTCCTGACAGGTGGAGAAATGAGCAGGTGGACGATGTTGCAGCGTTCCCAGAATTCCAGCTGCTCTGTCACAGTGAGAACAGTTCGGAAAATAATGAAGAGTAAAAACTTTTCTTCGCGTCCTCTCTTTAACCCTTTGTCCGCTGATAATCACAGACAGATCACACACCTTCATCTGCAGTGTGTCTGTGGATGATTTTCCTCATGTGTTTGTGTGTGTGTTTAATCCGTCTAATGAGGATGAAGTCGTAAATCCTTTGCGGCGAGAGGAGGATTAAATGTTACAACCAACAGACACCAACTACTTCAACCTCCACCTGAATGTTGGCTCTGCCCACACCTGACTGTCAATGCCCCAGTGGGTCCTGTGGGCGGGGCTTCCTGACCCCTCCCCTAGGACCACCAGTGTAAATCAACATCACATCACACCTGTATTATGAAACCTGTTAGAGTCAGGCGTTTCCATGGCGACTGAGGGTTTGGTCAGGTAGTCTTTATACTAATAGATCTTCAGTTCACTTTAGTCCCTCCTCACATCCTTTTAAACCTCCTTCATTCATTCACTTTTTCCTCCTTTTTAAACTCCCTTTTCCTTCTTTCTTCCTTGCCAACCTTCCTTCTTCCTTCATTTTTATCCTCCTTTCCTTCCATCCATCCTTTTCAACCTCCTCCTTTCCTTGCTTCTTTTATAACATCTTTTCATCCTTTCTTTGTTACCCTAACCCTTACTTTTTTCAGTACAGTATACGCATTCCTACCTTCCTTACCTCCTTTTTAAACTCCTTTCCCTTCCTTCCTTCCTTCCTTCCTTGCTTTTAAGCTTCATCTTTCCTTGCTTCTTTTTAACCCCCTTATCACTTTCCTTGCCTCCTTTTTTTCCTATTTCATATCTTCCTTCCTTCCATCACTATCACTATCTCAAATCTCTGAATCTACAGTCAAATCCTCATTCTCAAAGGTGCTGAGTTACATTCAATAAATGCACAGCATTCCCACTCTTTCCCCAAAATTATTTTCCAGGACTTCTCCAGCTGCTACAGAGACAAGTTATCACGTCATACACTAATGCATTCCTCTGTCCTCCTCATTCTTTGGAAGTGTTCTTTTCTACAGTTGTAACTTGCATTTACCCATATTGTTTCTATGTTTATTAAAATAATTATGACAAATGTATCATAGAATTAAGCAAACACACCCACAGATCACAGCATAGCACTTCATTAGCCTGACAAACTGGAGTTACAATGTTCAACTGGACAATTCCCAACTCAACTTTCTCTTCTGTCTTACTTTCTCTCCTGCACTTCCTCTAAAAATATTTGTATATTTTCAATAAATCACTGAAAAACAATTTCCTTTGTTTCATTGCAGTTTAGGCACACAAGGTCACAAGGCAGGGGGAGGATAAATAATTTTCCAGGATAACTTGACTGTTTCCAGGACATCTGACCTTTTTTCTCATTTTCCATGTTTTCCATGACTGGAAAATTGGTCAATCATTTTCCAGGTTTTCCAGAATGCGTGGGAACCCGGATGCATTTCTTCATCCCAATCTAAAGATTAGTTAAAGACTAGTGAACATAGGTTACATCAGGGGTAAATAGGACCACTGACGAGTAAAAGATGCAGGAATTACAAACTACAAAATAAAAAATATCTAAATATATAACAGTTAAAGTAAATACATTTAGTTACTGCACTGTGGTATTACCGAGGTCAGGTGTCAGTACCGCTGAAGCCCAATGTGGTCCTGAAACTGAAACAGGCTGTGACCTGGATGAGGATGTGGCCTCATCAGGTACAAACTCTGATTAAAAACTAGTTCAGGTCTAATGTCCACATCACAGCCTACAATTAGCTTGGTTATATTAAAAGCTGATCTGAGGTCAGTTTGTTTCAGAAGGTCCTGACACTCAGAAACAGAAGAATTCAGGACAAAGTAAAGAGAAGCCTCCACTGTTCTGGATCCGGACTAAACACATAAACAGGAGACATTGAGTCTAAAAGGAACTGGTCCATCAAGTTGTACCTCTGATAACAAACCAAACCAATCAAATATGAACAATCAGATATATTTACACAAAAATGTTTACATAGTTTAGATCCACCTGTGGTCTGACTAAGGTGTGGCAGTATTATTATGGTCCACATGTTCTGCTCTATCACCGGTCCACTCCTTCACCACAGCGTTAGCTATGAGCCTGTATTATGTGTTATGAGCCTCTAAACCAGGAGACAAATGTTCACGTTGCTTTTCCAAGTAAGGTTTGATAAACTTCTTCTTCTCCTGTCCTATTCTACATTCTGTAAATATCAGAGGAGTGTTACCACTGTGTGGTCTATTTACTTCCCTTTTTCTCCTTTAACTGTTGCCTTTATGATTTTATTGTGTGTTCTTTGTGAAACTGTTTCTGCCGTTTAGACCAGGACCTGGAGGAACAGATGTGGATTTCAGTGGAGCCTTCTGGATAAATTAATATTCACACAGTTACTGCACAATACTAGTTTACTTTTACCTTACACTAAGGTAAGGTTTTAAGGTTAAAGTAATATTGCATTAAGGTTTGTTGGTCTTTGAAGGTAGAAATTTACCTGGTATTTACCATAAAATATGATCATATACATAAAAACCTCTACATTTAATGCATTCATCAAAGACTGTTTTGGAAAGAGCATGTTTTCAGCCAAAATAAAACAATTAACTTTAGAGAAAAGGTTAAAAATATGATATTTTAAAGTGAACTAATTTCTGAAACAAATACACTTAGATTCATTTCACTGATTCAGGCTCTCACAATTTAAGTTTTAGAAATTAAAATCTAGTACTGATTGACCATCTCTGACAAACTCCAAACACTAAATAAAGCTGAGACTGTGTTTAAAACATGTCATGTGATCATAATCCATTATCAACCAACAAATAAAGTGCATTTAAAAGTAAATGTCATCAGTGTCAGTTCAATCACCAAACGAAGCATCCAAACATTTTTAGGGATGATTTTGAGTTAAACAGACCACTGTTTGTAAAGAGTGAAAACACTCAAATGACACAATAAAGATACGAGTTTGTACTGTCATGAATATTGTACGTTTCTTCCTGTTAAAACTGAAATTATTATAGAACAAACAATGGTTTCAGAGCCCCACCTGAGGACGTGTCACAGACGATATCAGGTCACACATATGACATCACATGATATTCATTCACATTCATGTAGGTGATTCCAGCTGATTTAGATTCTCAGGATGGATGTGAACCTGTACCTGATTATTCAGATCTGGTCTTAAGAAGGACCAGATCAGAGTTCACATCACAAACATCCATAATAACCTATGTTGTTATTGACATTTCTGTCCATGGTTCAACACTAAATACAAACACATCAATAAACCGACAACAACACCAGTCAAACTGAAACAGACGACCATGAAAAGTCTGAGCCTACCTTCAACACAGCAGTCGGTGACCTGAGGGACCTGGACCAGAAGCAGACTGAGGTCTGAATGTGCAGACTGGTCAGCTCTGACCGGAGGGGGTGTGGGTTAGGTTTAATCCAATTAGACTCAGTGTGAGCAGCTGAGGTGTTAAAGCTCCACCTACAGGACGCACGCGGAATGACCTCTGACCTCTGAGTGATGACCTCAAAGCAAACGAATTATAGCTCCTCATCTCTCCTCCTTTAGTACCTCCACTCTCCTTCATCACCTCCGCATGTCCTTATCTCCTATTTTCACTCAATATTTTCCTTCCTCCCTTCCTTGTTCTCTTTTCTTACTTCCTCCTTTCCTTCCCTGCTTTCTTCTTCCAGTCTTTTCATCCATCCATCCTTACTTCTTATGTCCTTACCTCCTTTTTTATATCCTTCCTTCATTGCCTCATGTCCTTACCTCCTTCTGTCCTTCATCACCTCCTTTCTTCTTTTCCTCCTTCCTTCCTCATTCATTCCCTCCTCCCTTCTCATCCTTCCTTTCAACCTCATCTCCTTTCCTCTCTTCCTGTCTTCTTTTGTTTCTTCAGATGATTGACAGCTGTAACAGATCAATCAGTAACCGTGGTGATGATCAGATCCAACGAGTCTGACGTCATCATCAACTCAAACTGAGCTCGTATTAAAGCCAGACTGGGTCAAACAGATGTCTATTGTGTGGTTTTATTAACGGGGGGCCGACACCGCCGGCTCCCTCCACTGCCGACCGAACACGACGACCACAAAGAGGCTCTGTCACCGCAGACACACAACACAGACCACAGACGTACAACACAAACAAACTGCTCTGGTTCAGTTTGACTTCAGACCTGGCCCAAGTTTCACAGAGGAAACCACACAAAGCAGTGACAACAAATGAAGAACTATAAACCACCAAACTGTACTTGGTCATTTCGAATCACAGTAAATCTGACTTTACAGACATGAGACCACAACATGAAAGACAGAAAACAAATAACAGATGAGACACAGAGTGGAAATCCTGACGTGACAGAGTCTTACAGGTCAGTTCTTACCTTCACCCATGGCAACGTCATTGGACGAGTCAGCAGACCCTTCAGGCATTGCACAGTGACCTCTGACCCCACGACGTCAATCTAAACAAGACAACCATTGTCAGTTTAATCCTGATGAACTGAAATATACAGCAGGTCAGCAAACACATCATCAAATGAACACATTGTCAAACAGCAGGTCATTGAACGCAACAGATAAACATACCCATTTGATCAGAACACAATGAACATTAAGTTATGATCATTAGGTCTGGAAAATTTGATTGCAAATAATAATAACAAAAAAACATCTTGTATCAGTCAGTACTGATGATACTGAAGTGTACTCCTGCTGGATCTGGAGAAGAAAAGCAGATCATTACCATGTGATGATATTTACATATACAAGTTAAACCCATCACATGATTATGACATGTTGATGTTGTATCCTGAAAGTAAAGCAGCTTGTATTTGAAGAACACTGACTGGTCAGTAATGTCACATGACTGTCACCCTGTTCACATGTTAACTCTTTCATTTTATCTCCAACAATGACTCTAGTTCATCTTATTAAACACTCAATGCAAGACTCCTTCCAGACTGTTTTACATGTTTCTGATATTTCACCAACTGTTTACAGCTGATGCTGAGGATACGTTCAGGGACACTGCTGAGTCAGCTCATCCTGAAGGTCAGTTCTGTTTAGGCGCTGCAGTGAACGCCACACGCACTGCTGCTACTGCATTTAAGATATGCTGGTTTGATCAGATTCTTCCAGGATGGTGTCTTTAAGACTGGGTGGGTTCACTGTCAAGATCAAACTTCATGATGAACATGAGGTTTAAACTTGCCAACCTGAACCTCAGACTGGATCTGTCCTCTGCTTCCAAAAAAACCACACATACAGCTCAACCTCAGCACTTTTATATGATTTCAGACTATGTCAAAAAAACATCCACATTTCAAGACCTAAGGAGTAAATGTCCTCAGTAGCAGTGAATGCAGCACATTTTCTCCCCATGTTTTTTTTTTTTTAGCAAAGATACTTTCACAGACAGTGGAAACAAAACTTCATGACTGGACCTGGGTGTATTTTATTAACGAAGGAAAAAATGGACAAATAACAACTTTAAAGTGTTTTCATTTAATTAATTATGCTAATTGAGTTGTAGTATAAACAGAACCTCTAAAACATTGTATAGCTAATGTTTTAACCTGATGAAAAAGTCCTGAAAATGATAAATGTAAATGAACACTATAACCTCAGATTTAGACATTTTTGGTGATTGTTTTTTATTTTGTTGATGATTTTGTAGATTACGTACATTCTGATTAGTTTTGCTACGTTATGATGTAACATATGATCAGATCATATGACTCGGCTGCACAGTATTTGCTTTTAATGTTAAGAACTGTAAATCTACAAGTATGAAACAGCTTTGAAGCTGCTTTATTTTTCACTTTCTAATGACACTTTAAATCATGAAACTGATGCCTTCAGGCACCACAGATGAGCAACATGTCTGAGTTGTGCTTTAGTTGTAGGTGAGGAAAAAACCAGACTGACAACCTGAGGCTGATAACATCAGGTTTCATCTGCACAAACACAAACACAACACTCTGTTTGGGCAAAGCAAACAGGCTCCTTACCCACAATCCTCTGCAGCAGAGGACACAGCCAAGGAAACATCATGTGACTGAATCAGTGAAGGTGAAAAATATTCATTAAAATGTGTTTGTAAAAATTAACCCTCAATATTTAATAGAATCAAATTCAATTAAGTGGAAAGGTTGAATCAAAGTTGTTAAAAATGTAGTTAAATCTATTGTGTATTTAGAAAAAAAAAAACAAAAAAAACTTTGCATTTCATTTAAATACATTTTTAAGGGATTTAAGTTTATTGAGGAGGAATCTATAAGGGGTTGTTTTATTTATTCAGACTTAACATCTAGTCAGGTTTAAATACACTGTAAAAACACATCATAATAAATTAATGTAATGCACAGAAACAACAACTTTTTAACCATCAAGGAGTCATCAAAATTTTTTTATCAGCCATTATTTTAAAAAGCAACAAAATGTAGTGGAAATGTAACACTGATAGAAATCAGTCACTTAAAAATTTGTCTCTATTCTACTTGAGCAGAAACGTTTGTTTCACCAATGATGAAACATACAGATTGACACAGAATGGAAGGATTTACTTTATTTTCATGATTAATGAATTTGGTAATTTTTCATTTAGGAAATTATTTTGCTCATTTGCTGTATTTTATTGATTGTCTCTTCATATCTGCACATTGTGATAGTTATTTTGTCCATTTTATTGATAAAATTGCAGATTTTTTGTTTTATTTGTTATTCAGTTAATTTTGGTCATTTTATTGATTATTTACTCATTTTGTTAAATCTGCTGATTATTTTATAATAATTTTCCTCATTTTGATGATTTTTTTTCTTAATTGTCGATCACTCAAGTATTTTCTTCTTTTTCTTTTCACTTGATAGTCATTTTACTCATTTTATCGCTTAAACTTTTATCCATTTCATTGGTTGTTCAGTTCATTTTACTTAATTTTATTGATTATTTTCTTCTTGTTTTTTCAGTTTGCTGAATATTTTATTTTGACAACAATATTCTTAATTTTTATTCATTTCTATGATTGTTTTGTTCATTTGTCCGTATTTTATTGATTATTTCTTCAATTTGGCTCATTTTGACGATTTTTTTAATTTATTTTTGCTCACTTTGATAATCATTTTACTTTTTTTTTTTTTTACTTTCTTTTGGGTTTTTTTAGTTCCGTTTCTAGAATAGCCTATTTTCCTCCTTTCGTTCATTTGATCATTTTGTGAACATGGGACTATAAACTCGACTTAAATCATAATAAACTCATGTATTCTTCATGTTTTCAGTCTGAACATCATATTAAATGACTTGCTGGATTTAGTCTCAGTTAAAAGGTTAATTCCACTTAACTTCGTACTTCTTTAAACCTACTCAGACCCGCTTCCTTATCAGGGCGTGTATTCCTGCAGAATCTGCTAAAACCTTAAATCCACCATAAACCCTCTTTGGTCTCTGAACCCGGTCGGACTCTCCTTGAATCCGGATCGGACTGTTTTTAAACTTTTCCTCTTTGTTTTTTCCTCTTTTCATTTATAATGAGCATTTATTAACGGGGTTCTGCTCCGTCGGCTCCGGATCCGGACTCTGCGAAGACCAGTCCGAGTGAAACCGGAGCCGTCTGGATCAGAAACCCCGTCAGGTTCGACCTCAGCCCACTTTAAGCAAGTCCAGACAAACCCACCCGGACTTCCGTGAGTGTGTCCAGGTGAACACGATCACCTCGACCCCCCCACCCGACGACACGACAAAAAATAAACCTCCCGTGAATCCGCGTCCACGGCAGAACACACGACAAGTACGTGGATAAAGTGTCACAGGTCAAGACTCACCACAGTCCACTTTAGTCCGGGTCCGCTTCAGTCCAACCTCCGCCCTCTGGTCCTCATCAAATCTGTAAGACTGCCTGCATTCCGGCACTCTGCGCATGCGCCTCCAGGGACCAAAAACAATAAAAAAAAAAAAAACAAAAAAAAAAAAAAAAAACACAACCACACATCTGAAGAAGAAGAAGAAAAAGAATAAGAAGAAGAAGAATAAGAAGAATAAGAAGAAGCTATATTTCCCAAAAGATTAAAAAAAAAAAAAAAAGTCTTACTTCTTCTTATAGTCACTAATCCAAATTTATTGGCTAATTAAAAATATATAATTAATCTAATAATTATTTTAGTAAAAATATTACTTACACAAAATGATTTGGCAAAAAATAAATAAATAAAATTTTATATATATATTCTTCTCCAAATTTAGAATAACAGATCTCAAAAATTATTGGAACACCACTGAAAATTTGAAAAAGAAAAACAATAAATGTTTCAAAACAATTAAATTATACCATGAGTTTAAATTTATTGTGTAGCAGACCCCTGAGAGTTGTTTTTTTTTTGTTTTTTTTTTTTGTTTTTATCTCATGTTCTTGTCTCGTCTTTCATAGTTTTGACTTAAATATGTGCCAAGTGAATGTATCTTTTCATTATGTTTTTGTTAAGATGTATGTTAAGAATTGTTAATAAAAGTTAATGGAGAAGAAAAAGAAGAAGAATACAGATCAGAACAGGAGGGGGTACAAAGGGCTTAAAAGAGATTTAAAAAAAAAAAAAAAAAAAAAAAAACTCAACCAAATAAAGTTAGAGGCTAGCACTGTTTTTTGTAAGTCATATTTTCCAAACATATTAAAAAGTTTGCAGGCATTTTTCTTTTTTTAAGAGACTCAGGGCTTTTACAAAATGAAGAAGCTCAGAAGAAGAAGAAATACAAGCAAAGAAAACAAAAAAAGATGAAAACAGAGGAGAAAAAAGAAGAGGGAGAGGACTAAGAAGGAGGGGATGGTGGTATCACTAGGGTAAAAATAAATCCTTCGTGCAGGTTTAAACTAAACCAAGATTTCATTTGAACATTTTAAAGGAACATCCAGAGAATAAGAAGCAAACACAGAGACCTTGTATTCATAAATATCTGTCTTTTCTACTGATATTTTTTTTACAGCAGGTTTTAGTTTTAATGCATCTGAGGCAAATTAATCATCATTTTTATTTTGTATCAATGTGCGTCTGTTTTCAACCTAAATAAATGGATTAAACAATAACACACAGCTGAGATGATCCACTGGAGAATCCATCAAGCAATGTCACACACAACAAACACAAGTTTTTTTGTTTTGTTTTTTTCTCCAACAAATCTTTATGCAACAAGGTAAAATATACAGTCAATGTATACAACAAGGAAAATAAATTTGCAAGGAGGAAGGGTTATACAAGTATCATAATACAATGTCTAAATCAGAACAAATATTGATGGTTTTTATAGCCTTTTTGTTTCCAGATTTTTCTAAAAGCTTTAAATAATGTTCAACATCTTTCAATAAATTTGGTTTTGTGTTACTAAACTTACATGTGTGAATGAAGAATTTGGCAAGTAAGAGAAATTAATTTTAAAAAAGTGTTTTTCTTCCTTTTTGGGGTATCTGTAAAGACAAAATAATAAATGTTTCCACGACATGACCAAGTCTCTGAAAACATGGTTGATAATAAATAAAGTCCTGCCACAGTTTTTTGGTGTATGAACAATGCCAGAAGAGATGCAGCACAGTGTCAGGATGGTCCCCACAAAAAGAACAGTTTATATTTATGTCTTTTTTTAATTTCAACATGTAGTGGTTAGCAGAATAACACAGTGCATCTGGAAAGTTTTCAGTCCCCTTCACTTTTTCCACATTTTGTCATGTTACAGCCTCATTCTGAAATGGATTTTTTTTTTCTTCTCATCAATCTACACACAATATCCTATAATGACAAAGTGAAAAGTTGTTGTTTTTTTTTTTTTTAAGAAATGTTTGAAAAAAAAAAGAAAGAAATATTACATGTACATACTGTATTTGTGAATAATTCCGAAGGATATTTCTTTAACCTTGTTGGTGATAAGGTATTTAAGGGGAATCATCCAAACTTCTATCCAATCAATATATTCAGCAAAACTGTTACAATCTGATATTGCATCATACAGGGTAGAGACAATTTTTATTTTATTTTATTTTATTTTTTTTTGGGGGGGGGGGCAGAGACAATATTGTTCTGAAGTAATGCTCATATAAACACAACAAGTTCAGAGCTCTCCAGTTTAGTGCAAGAAATTACAAGGCACAACAAATAACAGTAAGAAGGTACACTTATCAACAATAGAAAAAATAAAAGTATTGCAGCCAGGAATGTTAGTAGAAAAATAGTTTTCTTATACTTATAATATTTTATTATACTTACAGTTATAAGTTAACAACTCAACAAGACAAAAAATGACATAAAAGACGCAACAAGAAGAAGATAAACTGCAACAACATGAAATGATGCAACAAGACAAAAACAATACAAGGGATGGAAATTACTTAAATACAATTGGCAGAAAATGACATTAGATAATAAAAAAAAAGAAAAAAAAAAAGAAAAGAAACAAGATGAAAATGACCTCATACAAAAAGACTAAATTCTGACAGAACAAGAAAAACATGAAACCAGTTCTGACGTCAGAATGTTGCAGGAGCAATCCATGTGTCACCTCTAAAACATGTTCACTGATACAGAAGAAACATTTCAGTTTTGTGGAGTCATGAACAGTGTTTACTGGTCAAACCCATGACAACACCTCCCCCTGCTGGATGAAAACTGGAACTCTTCTTGTATCAGCAACAGGTGGGAAAGACAAAAAACATGCCTTTTTTTTTTTTTTTTTTTTTTTTTAAAGCCACAGACTAGATAAGAAAACACTTCATATGATTTTTATCCATTTTACTGATGATTTTGTTGAAATTCATTCATTTTATGCAGACATGACTGATGAAAAACTGGAAAAACCAACATTAATGCAACTGGAACATGAATAACAACAAGTTCACAGATACATACCACATGTTTTTCTGTTTTATTTATTTATTTATTTTTGATAATTTCCATAAAACAGAGTCAGTACAAAATATGATGGAAAGCATGCTCTTATTATTTCCTACATTTCCCCTCAGTATGTAATAATTTGATACAATATGCTGTTTTCAGAGTACATCAGATACCAACAATAAAAAAACATCCTCACTCAAAAATTGACTCTCTTACAGTCAGATACATGAGAGCACACAGCAGAGACAACAGAGTCGTGAACACAAGCTGGATAAACAACTGCATACGTATTAAGTTTCAGCACAGAAACAACTTGGTCTGCATCAGGAACAAACACACAAATGAACACAAGGTAAAACAGGACATGAACCTGAAGGAGCTCTCTACTCAGGTTTATGATACTTCACCTGGTCCGTGTCTTTAACCCATAAAGACCAAAACATCCACCATATACTAAAATCATCTACTGTTTGATCCTTGTTGATCCACTAATCCATGTAAATAATTGGTGTAAAATGCAGTTTGTCGTCTTTTCATGGTCATCAGATATGACCCATTTGGACGTTCAGAGACTCCGTAGTTACCGTGGAAACATCGTCACCTTCTACCACATTGATTCACCGGTAAAACCCATGGAGTTGGATCAATGACAGCGGATGGACACACCGGGTTTATGTTCAGTTATTGATATCTTTGCTGGAAAAGTCATTTTTTCTTCAGTTTTCTCTGTTGTAAAATAATAACCTTTGAACTTATTCTGAGTTTTTATGAACATCTACATGATCAGCGAATTAAATATAGGGAAAAATATCCGATTTACAGTGAAAAATGCCAAATACAGAAGATAATATTAGAATGAATGGTGAAAAATCACTTAAGAAAGGTTAAACAGAGAGAAAAATTCATTTGGGAACTGAAACAAAAGTAGCACTGGGTCTTTATGGGTTAATGTCGCTGTGGTGGTACCTGGTGTTGAAAACAGACACAAGAGACCACATGACTGAGATAAAGAGAATGTGTCCACTACAGAGGACACAGAGACACAAAGGAATCAGGAGACCTCAGCCCGAACCCGATGTAAAAAGGTTCAGTGAAAGTGTAGTAGAAGTATTGGTGTTCCCATCCTCCGTAATAGGAAAGCTCTTTGACTATGATGCCAGCAGAATAGTTCACATACAGACCTACTCTGTTTGTCATGAAAGGCTCGCTGCAATAGGAACGTAGTTTATCATTGTAACGGACACTATACTGGACCCTGGACCCGCTACGAGAGCAGCTCAAACACCAAGACTGATCATTCTTTCCAAACAGACAGTCTTTCCCGTCTCCTTTCCTGTTGATTCCTCTTTTGGCCAGAGCTATGTAAACCTTCCCTCCCCACTCCACCTCCCAGTAACAGCGACCAGTCAGACCAGTTGTACCCAGCACCTGAGGACAGACGTCAAATCTGTCTGGATGGTCAGGATACGGCTGCCTCTGCGCAACGTACGTCACTGTCCTGTTGTGGTTGGACAGTCTGAGGTTTGGATTTGCTGTGTTTATGTCCAGGGTGATGTCAAAGAAATCTGAAAATGTTTATTCAGATCAACATATCAGTAAAACAGGACCATGACACATTCTGTTTTCAGTAAATTTAAATTAATAAACACCATAACTGTAATCCATGCATTAAAAACTGACAGTATGATGGTTCAAATTGAATCCACACTTACACCTCCTTAGACCAGGTCTTAGCCACCGTGGTTCATTGTGATCCACCCTGGAGGAAGAAAAAGCAACGATGAAGGTCCAAACACAATGCACAGATGTAGAAAAGAAGAGAACTTGAAAAACTTCAACATTGCTGAAGGATTCTAATCTCCCAGGACTTTTATATCCTAAAGTAGAGTGAATCACACCATCGCTACATGTTTTGTCATGTCTAGCCTCTGATTTGGACAAAACACAATGACTACATTTATGCACACAAATACAACACTATTATTCTGAATTTTACAGGTGTCATGTAAACAGTATATTCTACTAAGATATTCCAAATTTTTCCAAATGGAGTATTTTCTGATTTAGACATGTCAGATATGCTGATAATGCTCTGGTTTTATGATGTTCCTTTGGACATGTTACAGCAAATTCAGAACAGAAATGTCATTTGTGATACTTTGTTTTGTTTTGTTTTGTCTTGTTTGGTTTGGTGCATATATTATGTGTGTATTTATTTATTCACTCATCCTCCAGTTCCCCTTTCGGGAACTTATAGAACATACAAATGCATCTTGTTGTGCCTTGTTTGAAATGTACTTATATTTGAAAAACCCCAATTAAAAAAAAAAAAAGAAAAAAGAAATGTAATTTGTGTGTTAACTACAGTTTATGGTTGATTGGAGTATAGACAAAGACACTCTCTGCTAGAAAAAGATGAATTTGAAGAAAACGAGAAACAGACCTATTGTTAAACATTATGAAAGTAGATATAATCAGGTTTATGGAGATTAGCATATATTGCAAAGATGAGCAATTTTTTTTGAAGATATTTGATGAAGCAAGAGGGAAATAGCTCACACCAGTGGAAATCTTTGAAAAAAATGTGATTTTTTTAAAGGGGTATAAATAGTTGCATGTAAACGTGAATATTTGAGGAATATGCATTTTCATTGACCATGTAAACAGCTTGTTCTGAATATTGGATTGTTAGAATAATGCAAAAAAAAAAAAAAAGTAAATATTGCATGGGCCAAACAGGAGCCTCCTGATCATTTAAACTCATGGTGCTGTAACAGTGCTAACCATCGACCAAATGGCACCAAATTAGTTATGGTCCCTCAGACAGTATTTCTAATTGTCCATTAAACTGCTATGGAACAAAGTATTTCTTTGAATATACATGGTTTGTGTTTATGAGTTAAAGACAGGTCTACATTGTAAATAAAACCTAAGGATATTATAGTTAAAAACATAGAAACTGAGTGGAACAGGGTTGTGGCTGTGTTTAGTCGCCTGGGGCCACATTCTGAACATTCTAACAAGTCTGAACTGCATATGACATGACGTATGTGCATACTAGTGTTAACCAGAAGAAAGCCGTTGCTTAGTTGCTCGGTTACAGAGCACAGAGGATGAACAGGAAGCAGCAATAGCAGACAATACAGTGAGAGCCAGTTGACTGGGAGTCACTGCAGACTAAATATAGAGAGCTATTATTGCATTACCGAGAGATCTACAACCCTAGATAAAGCTGCTGAACTGAGAGGAGATCACCTAAAGAAAGGCATGTCAACCAATCAAGCAGCAGATGCAGGAGTCCTAGTTTTTCCTGAACATCTGCATCTCAGTCCATACAGCTTGTATCTCTAATCTTATTCTTTTGGTCACTACTCTCAACCTGACACCCTCCATCCCTTGGCTGCATCTACAAATTCTATCCATAAGAGTTTAGAACAGAATCAGTGTCAACCAGCAGCGCTAGAGAAGTCCACTCCATCAACCCCATCCTATATGATAAGACGGAATGTTAAATGCATCAGGGCATTTTCTGTCACTAGGGTAAACTGACTATATATTGGAATAAATATGTAAAATGTAAAGACTTTAGAGAATTTTTCATCATTAGCTATTGCATGTGAGGTCTTGTTTTGTTCCATACTTGAGACTGGTGAGCCTGCACCGTGGATCTTCCAGGTGAACTGATAGATGCTGCACTCCTGAGTCTCCTGGATAGTTGCAGCTCAGGTCGAGCTCTTTCAAATGGCTCGGATTGGATGTTAGTGCCGAGGCTAGAGAAGCACATCCTTTCTCTGTGATCAGACAGCATGACAGCCTGGAAAAGTTTGGTGGCAGAATGATTTTACATGTATAAGCAGGTAAATCATGAAGATGTTTCACAGTTGAAAAATAAATTTAATGTGAAGCCACATGTCAATGATAAGTTGCCTAAATAATCCAAATAAGTCTTTCCTGACCTGAGAGTCTCGAGTGTACAATGCGAACTCTTCAGTCCATCTGAAAGCATCTTTACTCCTGAATCTGTCAGGTTATTTTTGCTCATGTCCAATTCTTTCAGACTAGAGGATTCTGAGCTGAGAACTGAGGACAGAGCTTGACAGCTTTTCTTTGACAGGATACAGTCGCTCAAACTGAAAAAGAAAACAGCACATCAGTGTTTAAGGTTATGAATTTCATTCATACATCAGTGTTGTTTAAATGTTTTCAGTGTTGATTTGTAAAATCGATTTATTTAAAAAAGAAAAAAACGAAGAAAAATCCTGTAAAGACAGGTATTTAGTTCTGAATCCTAACCTGAGAGCCTCCAGGGTACATTTTGGACTCTGAAGTCCAGTAGAAAGTAACCTTACTCCTGAATCCTTCAGATTGTTTTTACTAAGGTCCAGTTTCCTCAGACCAGAGGAGTGGGAGCTGAGAACTGAGGACAGAGTTTCACAACTTTTCAGTGAGAGCTTACTGCTATCCAGCCTGGAGACAAAGGGTGAATAAGGTGATTTAACATATTTTAATATATTACTTGATGAAAATCTATTATATGTGCTAAGATATAATGAGACTGAAGCACTCACAGAGCAGTGTTAGAGGCTTTTACCACTGGCATCAGCCTCAGAGAAACCTTCTTTGAAACAGAGTATTTCTTCAGATCAAACACATCCAGATCTTTATCTGATGACAGTAAGGTGAAGGCCAGAGCCGACCACTGAGCAGGAGACAGTTTATCTCTGGTAACACTTCCAGAACTTAGGTACTGTTGGATCTGATCCACTAAAGAATGATCCTTCAGTTCATTCAGACAGTGGAACAGATTGACGATTTTCTCTGAAGACCGATCATCTGTAATCTTCTTCTTGATGTACTCAACTGTCTTCTGATTGGTCTCTGAACTTCTTCCTGTCTGTATCAGCAGACCTCGTAGGAGACTCTGATTGGTCTGAAGTGAAAGACCCAGAAGGAAGCGGAGGATCAAATCCAAGTGCCCATTTTGACTCTCTAAGGCCTTTTTCACAGCAGCTTGGTGGAGATGGGTTAGTCGATGGCTATTTCTTAATAGTTTAGACCACAGAGTTTTTTCTGACAGCAGGTTGACTCCAGTGTTGATGAAGGTCAGATGGACATGAAGAGCAGCTAGAAACTCCTGAACACTCAGATGGATGAAACAGAACACCTTGTCCTGGTACATTCCAGTCTCTTCTTTAAAAACCTCTGGAAATGCTCTTGAGTAGACTGAGGCTGATCTGATATCGATGCCACACTCTGTCAGGTCTGATTCATAGAAGATCAGGTTTCCTTTCT
>JAPQRP010000018.1:19642978-19653614 GCA_037367295.1 Apogon hyalosoma
CTACTATGAGCTATTTTTGTTGTTATCATTATATTTGTCCAAACAAATGTGCCTTTAGTTGTACCAGGCATTAAAATAAACAAGAAATTGAAGAAAACATGAGTGGTCTAATAATTTTTTCCCATGACTGTATGGTGGTCAGAACTGTAGGAATTAGACAAGGATTATATGGAAATCCATAACCAGGTGGCTGTCTTTGTGTGTAGAAACATCCATGCCAAGTATGGGCTGAAAGTCCCAACGATCAAAATGGGGAGCCTCTCCAAAGGTGGCAAATAATAAGTGGGACTTCCAGATACAACCTGGTGATGACTGACCAACCAGACATCACAGTGGTGGACAAACAGCAGAGAGCTGTGGTGATAGACTGGACTGAGGGAAGAGCTGGAAAAGGTGCATTGTAAAAAAGGATTTGGGGGAGTGGTAAATACAAACTATGGACATCAGTTAAATTTTAATCAACAATAATAGCTGCCAGTAAAATCTATTATGACTGGCTAAATTCTACATACACTACTTATTTAATAACAGCAACAACTGATACTTAAAATAATGTAATAAAATCTACCCCATAATATTGTGATGTGTTGGAGGAGCAGCTGGGAGGAGTTTCCCAGCATGCATTGGGACAATCTAGTTGGAACAATGTGTTTTACAGTATTCTGAGTTGATAAGAAGTGTTGTTCATTTTATATAGCAGAGTTATGGTGTGTTTTACCCTGTTTTTTTGTTGAATGAATATTTCTATTGAGTTGCATATTCTTGCACCATGAGCGAAGTTGCTTCTTTGTTTCATGAGACTCTGTACTGGTGTACTCTAGGCTGATGTAGAAATAATGTGATTCAAAAGTCATTTATTCATACATACATATTCTAAACCTCTTTATCCTCACTAGAGTTATGGGAGTTGCTGGAGCCTATCCCAGCTACAGTGGGGCAAATACGGGGTACATCCTGGACATTTTGCCAGTTCATCGCAGGGCTGACATATAGAGACAAACACTCTCATATTCACACCTATGGGCAATTTAGATTAACCAATTAACCTATCAGGGCATGTCTTTGGATGGTGGGAGGAAGCTGGAGTACCCAGAGAAAACCCACGCAGACACGGGGAGAACATGCAAACTCCACACAGAAAGGTCCCACCCCAAACAGGGGGTGTTGGAATCGATCCCAGGACCTTCTTGCTGTGAGGCACGAGTGCTATCCACTGCACCACCATGTTGCCTGTAATTTAAAGATAAAGATATAATTTTTGATTTTTCACATGCAATGTAGGGTCAGGGTTTGAGTAAGGAACGTGTCCTGTTACTTGATAAGTCTGCTTGTCAAGTGAAACTAATCTTCCTTGACTACATAATGGATACTTAGTTAAACTGATTAGTTGTCAATAATAATTAAATAGATGAACATATATCTAGTAACAATTAAAAGTTAATATTACTCACTTATTATGAGAATTTTGTTGTGTAATCTATTAGGATATGTTAGGTGGATTTTACCTCATTTCTTTTACTGTGTTATTGCTGTTAAATTTAGTTTCATTTTACTCAAAATACGGGTTAAAATCTACTCAACCAAAATAAGTGCAAATTGTTAACTCACTTTTATTGAGTAGAATCTAAAGTTTTTTTTTTCATAGTGTGTGGAGAGGAAAGTGGTCAAAAATAGTCCCTGTGGTAAACATAACACTCAGGGCTGTGACACTCAGATTGTTGGAACCAGATCTGAGTAGAAGACAGGAGGTTGAAGCATTGTGTAAAATCCCGCCTCATGTTTCTTTCATATTAAAACTGTCAAACCCTCTTACTGGTCTGCAAAAGGTCAGCCAGCTCCTCCTGCTCCATTCTCCTCTGGAAGTTCAGTGTGATCTTCAGTGATATTCTGCTGTTCTTTTACTCTTTATCTTCACTCTGACTCAAGAACTCTGTGGAGAAAACGCAGTGTAACTCTTGTGTTTAAAAAGTATTTGTGGTTGTCACTGCTCACAGACATAATTTGAGGTTTTTTTTTTGTTTCTTTTTTTAAGATAAAAGCAGGTGCCTTGTTAGATTGATGTGTTTGTAAAATAGAAATCTGAAGGTGTTTCTCTTTGACCTCGATGGGATATTTCAGTCTGATGACTCTTCATGGAGACAAAGATGGCAATATATTCTGAAGCATTCAGTTTTGTAAATTTTTCAACTATTTTGTTGAGTACAAGAAAAATATAAGGACCTGATGACGTATAACATCACACAAAGCCATTTCCTACAGATTGTTGTGTCGAATTGTTTTACACTTGTTATGGTCATTGTTCCACATACTTTGTTTTACATCCCAACATTCAGAGGTGGTTTCACTGACTCATGCTTAAAAGTAACATGACTACAGAAAAATGAACAGTTTTCAGAGGACAGTTTCCGCTTGAAATGAAAAAGACGCTTCACTCTTCATGGACATACAGCTGGGTTGAGGTCCAGATCCAAGTCCAAATTCATTCTGGCCTTCCTCTCTGTTCCCACATTGTTCCATCATTGACATGTTACACAGACTTCCTGAAAGATTATATTGCAGTTTCCAGTGTTGTTGTTATTGCCATACAGACTGTTCTAAATACCAAAAGGCTGTCTGACTGGATCTGACACATTTACAAATACATGAACTAACACTACATCTATTGTCTTGCTGATTTTACCTGCAGACACATTAATAATTTTGAAATCTGTGGAATGAACTATGTGAATGTGTCATTTACTATATAATGAATAAATTTTCAGTCAAACAGTGAAATAAATTAGGTCATGGTGATCCAGTTACATTACACATTTACAGATTTCTTTGAAGGATCCTCACCTGTTGAACTGACTTTGGGTCGACGTCCAGAGACGTTACACCTTTTTTTGTCGATAAAATCACATCTCAGTCAGCCGCATTAGTCCCGTTGTCCTATGTCCGACTAAGGGATCTGAGGAAAAAACACATTTCTTCAGAGCCAAAAACACACTTGAGTGATGTCATAACCAGTCAAACCAGCAGGACAAACCGAGTCAGGTATAATGGAGTTCTATTTTCTGTCCACTAGGTAGAGCTAGATGACATCTAATGGGTTTTTGTAGCACTAAAATGTGGTAGCATTTAGTGTGATAATGAAGAGGTAACTATCATATAATATAACAACAGCAAATAACAGTGAACATAAATGGCTACAAATAGAAGACTCTAAAGGACATTGGTGTCTACTGATGATTTATTTGAAGAATATCAGTACGGTAATCTAAGGAGTCTGAAACACTACAGTAAACATATCCTCCTGAGACCCAAAAAAGTAAAAGTCTCAGCTTTTTTACATTAAATGATTGTCTTGATTGGAAACAGCATGATCCAAAAGTTTTTTCCAGATATTTTGATTTGATTTGATTTATTTTTTTTATTTTTACTTTTAACTTTTTTATATGGACTATCCTTAGTGGTGGACAGTATTTATTTATTTATTCATTTATTTTATTTTTTAACTAAAGCTGTGGAACTCTTGTCCCCTATAGTGGACAAAAATGCATTGCTGGGTCTCAGGAGGATATGTATATAAATATCTTAGATTTATTACCGTTGATGAATTTAGGACTGATGACACTGGAGTTTAACTGTAGAGCATTAGAGCAACAAGGTCAAAACCTGTGAACTTTGCAAGGTTTTAGACCAAGGGTGTCAAGCTCATTTTAGTTCAAGGGCCACATACAGCACAAAGTGATCTCAAGCAGGCCCAACCAATAAAATCATAAGTATAATAACCTATAAATAATGAACGAAAACAACATTTTTCCATGAAGTTTGGTTGAAGCATCTACAACCGCTGCTGGTGTGGGGTGTGGGGGCACAGAGGTTAACATAACTGCTTCTTAACAATGTTAACCATTTGTAAACAGTTAAACACCACAGTGCTTTCTATCACCCTCACTGTAAAGCTGTCAAAACCTCCCACCAAGTCCAGTTCAGCTCCTTTGTGCTTCTTGGCGAATGAGAGAGTTGATTATATGTATTCTGTCGGCATTCTCCCACAAAAATGACAACTAGTGCATTGACCTGTGGGGATCCATGGGCTCTAGATGTGGTAGTTTTTATGCTGTTGTGTATTCATGCATGCTGTACAGTATTTATCTAGCGGTCACCACCAAAGCGTTCTGGCCAGAGCAACGTGATTGTAAGGCTATTGTACACCAAAATTACAATTATCTCCCAAAATATTGGTCCTATCAACTTGCCATTTTTGCTACTGTCTTCCTTGACCAAAAATACATAAATATGCCAAACTGCAGCAGTCAGCTCTTTACGGATTTTGTGTGAATCCACGGACACACACACATGCACACAGAGGCCACTGGGCTTTTATAATATAGATAATGTGACAATAATTTCACTGGTGTTTTTATATATTGTGGATTAAATCTGTCAATTCTCAGATGACACAAATTAAAACAGTGACTTTAAATGAACCAAATGAAACTCCACTCCTGGTAGAACATCTTGGAAAAAGTCCATAAGCAAAAGGAGAAATCTGTTGTGGGTCTGTGATTGTTTTGTGACATGTCAACAGACTATTAGTCAGTTTATTTGGATTGTAGAGCTTTTTCTTCTCTTTGTCCACTTTAAAACACTGTCATGTTCATATTTGTTCGGACTGTCAGAGAAGCAGAGGTTAAAAGAAGACAACATAGTGTGTACAAATGAGACTGGTTGTCTTGTGTCAACAGGCTGGTGTCGATGGCTGAGCAGCCTAGACTTTGTCCTGCAGGATCAGAGACTGATGAACTGGATCTGACAGGACACACGTCTGTACAACTCTGTTTTTAACACATTAAGGAGACATGACTGACCGGAGCGTGGCGGTGAAAGCGGCGGCAGAACCAGACTTTCTGCAGTTTAATGACTTAGCATGTGAAGCGATTGGAGGGAAGGTAAGTCACCTACAGCCAATCACTGAAGAGATGAACAAATGCTCAGTTTTTTAAGCATTATCAATGAGATGTTGTCTCAATAGTCTACTGTGAAGCTTCTGCTGATAAAACCATCCTTAACTTAATGCATCTACCTATGTGAAGAGTCAACCCTGACAGATTGTGATTGTCCTTTTTGTCTATTTGTTCAGTTTTCTGTCTGTGTCCATTATTACTCCTTCAGACAATGTTGTTGGGATATATTTTTACATTATTTAATTCACGTTTACTTGGGTCAGTAAATGGAAGATAACTTTGGTGCACAAGTGCTGGATACAGTGTTTATGATTACAGATTATGATAATCATCCCACATTTATTCAATAACTGTGCCTTCTGTATATTGTCCAATCAGTAATTTCCAATATAAGATCATTTGATAACTTTGTGATTAAATGTGCCTCATTTTAATTTATATATTTTACAATGAAATCTTCTCAGACTTTCTGGTTATGACATATATCTGTCAACCTAAGGTGAAAAAATATAAAATCTAGAGGTAAACAGACAATATCAAAGAAATCCATAACTCATGCCATCTGCAGAGATACAGTTGGATTAAAAAACTCTTGAATTATTTAACATTTCCCACCTGACAGGTTGGATAAGATGAAGCCACTGAGTGAAAGGAGTGCAATAATTATTTTTGGTTGCACATTTAATTCAATGTTTTCTGACCAAGAAGAACCCATGACCGTGTGTAACTGTAGAGCCACGACACAGAGCAACATTATGGATAAATACAGGTAAAATCTACTCTGGAGTTCCTCAGGGTTCTGCTGTTGATCCTCTATTGTTTTAGTTTGTTAAAGGCAATTTTGATATATGTGTTTATTTCCACATAACTACTGAGGCCACTAGGCTTTAAATCTGCTATTGTTGTCCACATCGATGCATATAAATTGTCACTGAGGAAGGTGTTTTAAAAAAGATATTATCTTTACATTGTTAAAATAACTGTCTGATCTTTTATGACCAGTTTAATAAAAGACAAAGTATGACATGACACGTGAACTGAAATATTTTGTGATAGTAACGGCTTGTTTTTCTGCCTCAGGTTATTTTTGCTACAGATGAATGGTTCGCTCCTGCTGCCAATCTGCTGAAGGTGACACCCTTAAATCTCTATCAGATAACAACAGTGATCTAGAATGTTCTACAACATAAGAGATCAACAAAGAAGTGTGATAATAATGTTGTGTTCAAAAGAAAAGCCGCTGATATAAAGGATGCTATTTGTTTGTTCACACAGAGAGAACCTCCAGAGTTCATCGCTTCTGCCTTCACTGAGTTTGGAAAGTGGATGGATGGATGGGAGACGAGACGGAAGAGAATTGCTGGTTAATGTCCTGGACTCTGACAGTCGAGAAGTGAAATCAGACTGAGCTGAAGGCCTGGTTTTTATGTGTTGTATCTGGGTGTTCTTTAACATTACCACAATGACAATAATGACTCCTGTCTTCTTGTCCTTAAGGTCATGACTGGTGCATCATCCAACTCGGAGTACCAGGTCAGATCTTCGGCTTCGACGTCGACACATCCTTCTTCACTGGAAACCACTCACCATACGTCTCCATCCAGGCTGCCTGTCTGGGTACAAATGATGACCTTCAGCCTTTTTATTTGTGACTCTGCTGAGGCTTTTTAAAGTTTAAAAGATGTCCTTCCGAACAGAAACGCTAATGAATATTCACAACAGTACAAACAGATATTAAATAAATAATGGCAATAATAATAGCATTCTTCTCCAGACCAGAAGCCAACCTTGACCCTGGAAGGAGACCGAACAGGAATGGCCGCCACTGACAGTCAGCTGGCTGCTGTTGCCATGGTAACACTTGTATTATAGCACAATATGATGGCTTAATTCACCACCATTTGTTCGAAGCAGCTCATCACACACAAACCAACGCAAGACGTAACTGATAGATCAGCTGTTTTGTTTGACAGCTGGGCTCAGAGGCATGGCCTGAGCTGGTGGGTGTGTCCAAGCTGCAGCCTGGATATTCTGACTCCTGCCATAACTACTTCAAGATCACCAATGACCAGCGAGTGACACACCTGCGCCTCAACATGTTCCCAGGTACAAAGCTACAAAAAGACCAGGTGTATCAGTACAAATACTTCTGTAGAGTCTGCAGGTATCTGTACTCTGTACAGTTTAACACAAATATCTGTTGTTTGCTCACATATTCTGAACAAGCTTTAATTTGAGCAAGTTTCAGGTGAATTATCCATTATTTTCATCTGCATCATTGTACCTGATCTCAACCTAAATGGATGAAATACTGTTGAGTCATGAGGTCTTATGTTGTCAGATGGTGGAATATCCAGACTGAGGGTCTACGGAGTTGGACAGAGAGACTGGTCATCTGTCTCCACCTACCAGGATGTTGACCTGGTGGCTCTGACCAATGGGGGAGTCTGCCTCGGCTACAGTGATGCCCACTTTGGGCATCCACGCAATATGATTGGTATGTCTGGATGAAAATTAATTTCATTATGTATAATTATTTTATGTTCCAGTAGACTGGCTGGACTGGTGACCCTGGTGTGCTTCCTTTTCAGGTCTTGGTCGAGCTGCCAACATGGCTGACGGCTGGGAAACTGCCCGAAGGCTGGATCGACCCAAAAAGTTGAAGGTTTACAGTCTTAAATTTAATCCCACCTGGAAAATGTCTAATGTGGCTTTTCAACCACATGGTATTGGGCCAGGTACAGGATCAACTCAAGGGGAGGATGTCCTGCCTCTCTATTGATTTGACTCATGACTTTGACCAACTAAATGGCTCATGGCTAAAAACAGATAACACACACCTTCATTGGCTGCATTTGTTGTTAACTTTAATAAGTTTTGAACTATTTGGTCTTTTGGTAGCCTGCCAGTTACCTCAGGTAGCCATTATTAGTGCACATCAGTACACATTTATATTTATCAAGGAGCTGAAATGCCCTGATGGTGTTTTTTATGCCACTGGTAGTGGATGCAGTTGATGTTCTGGTCCCTTCTCCAACTCAATCTTCTCCTTGTTTTCATTAAACCAACATGACCGTGGCCATGTCACACATCTTTAGGCTTCAAAATATTTGTTCTAAAACAAAAAGGGGATGTCGTAGAGGGTTTGTCCACTATTTAGAAACTGCCTATGTTAATTACTTACATTTTGACTGGTGACTTCTCATTAGAGATTTTTCTCTCTGGTGACAACAACATTTATTTTATACTTAAATGACAGTAACTTGTTACATGTACCTCGTTCCATCCATCCCTGGTCATGGTCTTGCAGGCGGACCACAAGGGGATCCTGCAGGTTCCAGGCTCAGAGTGGGCAGTGTTTCGCCTCGGTCACGTTGGCGTCATCAGCAGGATCGAGGTTGATACAAACCACTTCAAAGGTACTGCGACGCCTCAGACTCATTCTTTTCTGACTTATGACCTCTGACCTCTGATGCTTCTGTCCATCAGGTAACTTTCCTGACTCCTGCAGAATCGAAGCGTGTAGTTTGAACCCTGAAGAAGAGGCTCAGTGCATTAGGACAAGGTGGAATTCTGGGCGATGGCAGGTCCTCCTACCACCACAGAAAGTGGGTTTATCAAAACAGTTGTTCTGTAGGACATCTTTTTTTTTTTTTTTTTTTTTTTGGTTTGTGTGTTTGTTTAGTTTAGTGTGATTTAATTTTCATATATACATTGGCAGTTTTAATATGAGTTGTATTTAGACAAAGTGACTGACGTTTAGTTGAGTCTTTCTATAGCTTAACTGAGGAGAACTTCAAGCTGCTCATTTTAAATCCAACATGTCTAGTTTTTGTATTTTCACTGCTTTTTGTCTCTACATGTTGTAAATCATGCTTTTTTTTTTTTTTGCAGCTCCGTCCTCATCACATACACCTGTATGGGGAGGCAGAGTTAAAGCTCAGTCGACCAATCAGTCACATCCGCCTGGTCATTGCCCCAGATGGAGGCGTGAGCCGCCTGCGACTGTGGGGTCGACCCACACCGACCAATCAGCAGCAGATGCCAGCGTCTAAACTCTAAAGCCCAGAACTGATCAGGGAGCACACAAAATGATAATGTTAGTCTGTCTGATGATGATGTTTAAGAAGATGTTTAAGATCAGGTGGTTATTTGTTCTCTATAGAGATTATAAATCTACTACAAATAAAGAAAAGACAGCTGTTATTACCCTTAGTGAATGGAAAAGACAACAAAGATGCAAACAAATGAAAGATAGAAATGATGTTAAAGACTTACATGTAAAAGAAAATGTCATAAAAATGCAAAACATATGACAATGACAAAGATGATGTAAAGATTCAACAAAGATGAAAGCAGCATAAAAACAAAAATGACACAAAAAATGAGAAAATTGTAAGAAAAAAAAAAGTGTGTAAATGACTAGACCAAAACAACACAAAACACAAAAATACATGTGGGTTAATAAAACAACCATGAGAAAAGGGTGAATTGGAATAATTTTTAATGGAACAAAACTCAATAACATGAAAATTAATTGTCTGAACATCAAAAGAAAAAAAAAAAAAAAGAAGAAGAAAAACAGGCAAAAGTAACTGAAATGATTCCTCATGAAAAGGATGAGCTCCTTTTCGTAGATTTGGTGTACTGCTTCATCTGTTAAGCTTAGGTTTCCTCTGGTTTTATTTTGGATCCTTTATCTTGTTCTGATAAACATAGATATTCTGTTTTATATTCTTGACACTGCCCCCCACCTAAAGGTCGTGTGACACAGTGTCTGATTAAAGCTGACCTTGGCGTTGACACAGATGGAAAAAACACTAAAGAAAATCAATGACCATTTGACTCTTTATCATTCATTTCTAAAGAGGAGGAAACAGGTTGAGGCTATTGATCTCTCCTCTGATTGGTCATTTCAGGTCATTAATTAAGAGAAAAAGTAGGATAAAAAAAATAACCAGTGAGTAGAGTAAGAGCTCATGGTTTATGAACATCTGGAACATTAGGAAAGGTGAATTTTATAATCAAAATCTGGTAACTCATTTGTACAAGGCTGTTCATTAGTTGTTACATGGTTATAACTTTAATTGTTGGATGGTATTATTGGTTAAAGTTAAGGTTAATTCACTTGAAGGGAATTTCAGTCTCTGCATTTTACCCATCCTAATACACTTAGCTCTACTTTATTACCTATATATTAACAAAAATATTACCATGTTTACAACAAAACTATGATGTAAATGCTACCAGTTCACACAAGAGAGAGATTAAGTAAAAAGCACGATAAAATGAAAAAGATGTGAATGATGTGACAAAATGAAAATGTCGTAAACAAAGTGATTAGATCAGTGGTTCCCAACCTTTTTTGGCTTTTGACCCCATTTTATCATAACAAATTTCTGGTGACCCCAGACATTCAAAACAGAGACTTTTTTTGCTAAAATTAATTGTTTTTTTATATAATAATTTGGTAAACTATGTTGTAAATAAACATTCATTTTATGACATTTAGTCTATAAAATGTATATTATTATGGACGGAGGCAGAAAAGCCAGGTGTAGATTACTGCACATAAGGAGAATTTTATTTTCCTTGGTCAGGATATGAACAGTCAGTCCAGCTTGTATTTACAAGGCTGACAATTAATACTGAACAAACAAGAACTAAACTAGGAATTATGAAAG
>JAPQRP010000018.1:19663683-19680260 GCA_037367295.1 Apogon hyalosoma
TAGATAGATAGATAGATAGATAGATAGATAGATAGATAGATAGATAGATAGATAGATAGATAGATAGATAGATAGCCCCTAATAAATTACATTAAAAATTCAACACATCAACAAATCATAGATCTTTTACATTTCTAGACTTATTATCACTGCACATTACAGTTGTGGAATTAACAAAAGATTATCTTATCTGAATAGTGAATATTCAACATTTGTAGTCTGTTATTGTGTTATAAAACGATTTATGAATAATTTAATATTTGCTGATCTGTATCAGATTTTCAGTCTCACGTTGTTACATAAATAAAATCCCATGCAGCCTTCTTTGATCTACATAAACCCCGTTAGACCCGTCCACTGTGATCGATCCTGTGTTTTAACACCAATAACCAAGTCACGTTTCGATTAGGTCTCTGATCGGTTATCAATAGATACTAGTAACGGCCGGGCAGCGGGGACCGAGGAATGATTGGTCGAGGGCGCCGCGGAGGCGGAAAGACGGATGGGAAAGGGGGCGGTGATTGGCTGAGGGCGGGAATGTCGCGCGCACGTTCATCCGGTTAAAAAGACGCCGTTTGGAAGTTTAAACAGAGACGGACGCGGTCCCAGACGGGCTACATCGGTACATACCCGGGCCGAGACCAACACTAAAAACACAAGAATAACCCGAAAATAGTGAAGCCCGGGAGGAGCCCCTGTCCGCCTCTGGACTTTCACCCGCACCATGGTTCAGAAGACGGAGCGCGGGGGGGCGGGGACCAACACCGCGTCCCGCACTGCGCCCGACCCGGCGGGGAGGCAGCTGCTGGCGGCCTCGGCACGTAAGTCCGTGCCGCTGAAGCCGGACCGCCTTAAGACCACTACGGGCCACATCAAGCGACCCATGAACGCCTTCATGGTGTGGTCCAAAATCGAGCGGAGGAAGATCATGGAGCAGTCTCCGGACATGCACAACGCAGAGATCTCTAAGCGGCTCGGGAAGCGCTGGAAGATGTTAAATGACACAGAAAAGATCCCGTTCATCCGGGAGGCGGAGCGGCTCCGGCTCCAGCACATGGCCGACTACCCGGACTACAAGTACCGGCCTAAGAAGAAACCCAAGACGGAGGGGTGCTCGGTGGCTGCGGGGAAACCAGTCGCCGCTCCGGAGCCGGAGAAGAGCGGCTCCAAAGCCGGGGGCAGAACCACCGCCGCCGGGAAGAAACTCCCAAAGTTAAAGCCCATTAAGCCGGGAGCCGGGGCCGGTGGAGCGGCCACCCAGCAAGCGCAGCAGTACCTGCCCCAGTACCATCACCAGGATCTGCGGTACCGGTACGTGTTGAACAGCAGCTTCAAAGCCAACAAGGTCGTGAAACGGGAGTTTACCGATGATGATGATGAGGATGAGGAGGAGGAGGATGACTCGTCGTCCTCCACGGATGAAGAGGAGGTGGAGGTGGAGGAGAAGCAGCGGGACGTGGGCAAGTACAGCGTTGCCAAAGTCCCGGACAGAGGGGGCTCCGCCGGCGCACAGCCGGTGGGAACCGGGACTTACGAGTCCTCCGGCCGCCTCTTCTTCCGCTTCACCAACATCTCCCGGCAGGACGCCCCCCTTACCGCCGCCCCCTCCTCCTACCCGGCCTCCCTCTCACCCGGAGCCTCGTCCAGGTCCGACTCCACGTCGTCGTGCTGCGGGGAGGAGGACCTGGACGACCACCTTCTGGAGGATTTCAACCTCAACCTCCTGTCCGGCTTCCACGCCTCGTCCTCCCCCTCTTACGACCCGTGGAACGCGTCCTCGTGCTCGACCACGGGGAACGTCAGCCTGTCGCTGATGGATAAAGAACTGGACTTGAGCAGCCAGGGAGAACTCGGGTCCCACTTCGAGTTCCCGGATTACTGTACCCCGGAGCTCAACCAGATGATAGCCGGGGACTGGCTCCAGGCCAACTTCACAGACCTGGTCTTCACATACTGATTGTCGGGGGTGGGTCTCCACTTCCACCACCGGGACCGGGGCGCTGGAGTTGTGCTGCCCAGCTTAGGGCGCTCAGAGGCCGGTCAGGGCTGGACACACACTGCGGTACTCCTGGTACAAAAAAAAAGGCTAAATGAAATAAAAGTCAACAGGGTTTTATGGATTTATTTTTCTGGACCAGAACCTGAACTATGCATTCCCGTCCCAACCCAGAAGGACTCTAATTCAGGACCCAGGACTCTGTTATTTATATTTTCCAGGACAGGTTTTGGCCTGAACTGGATCAGGTAAACCCAGCTGTGGCAGGAAGCATCTTTTGATACTTACAGCCAAACATACCTCATCTTTTAAGATCTATTTTTGTACAGTCAAAGGAAAAGCCAGGCACTTCTTCTTCCACTTTGATTTGTTTCTGGATATGTGAGGGTTCAATTCCTGGCCTCCTGCCTTGCATCACTGCCTTGCTGTTCTTTTAAAGCTGTTTACAGACAGGGTTCAGGTTTTCATATTGTGTAAAGCGTTAAATTCAGTTTTTATTGGTGCAATGAGTCCTGATGAGCAGGACACCAACTGGAGTTTTCAGTTACTTTTAGAACTCAACGGCACAGATCTGGGTTTTTTGTGCTCATTCTTATTTTTGTGCAATATCTAAAAGAAAAGAGAAAATGGACTGAAGGAGCATTCTGAGATTTTTTTGTAGCAGAAGTTAAACCTGCCTGTGTGTGACGACTGAATAAATCAGCTGTCCTGATACGTGCATGTGTGGTTCTTAGCGTTTCCCAGAATCCACCAATGCTGCATCTCAAGGGTCAAACTGGGTTTTGTAACCAGCATCAACTTAAACAGCAACAAAGAAACCAGTTCAGACCAGGTTAAATGTGGAATTATGTCAACATCAGCTCATTTCTTTAGGAATGAACTGAACCGTAGAAAGATTTAGTACATTTTTAAGCATGAGTTTTACGAAACGAAGCATAATAATTAGGTTTTTCTGTCAAAGATATTTCTTTATTCCTAATTTGTTATAAAATGTAGAACGTGATGTGTGAATCTGAGGTTTAACAGGAATATTATATATATAATAGGGTTTTAAGTCCAGATTAAAAGGTTCTGAGTGTTTCAAAGGCTGTAAGCTTATTCCAGATCTCGGATGAAAAAGATCAACTTTTGCAGATTTGAGCATTAGAATGATCACTTTAATCCAAAACTCACATCTTGCACTTAAGGTTTTTCTTCTAACTTTATAGAAGAATAAAGTTGCCTTTAAATGGTTCATATGTGGCATAAAAGCTGTGTTTACTGTGGACTGGTTCTTGTCACTGAGAGGTTTTATGCAACATTAATGGATCATGGATATTAGAAAAATTTAACATTTGCATTTTTTATTTATTTATTTATTTTTTAAAATGTTTTTCACAGAAAAACCTTTGAAAAAAAGAATGGCAACATTTAGTTAGAAGTTACAACAATGTACACCATCAAACAGTTAAAGGATAAATTGCAGTGATGGTCAGAAGTGGATACTCTACTTATAAAATTACTATTTATTTCAACTTTGTCTTGTTTCCTGAAATTGATGTGATGTGAAATGTCTGTTTTACAAGACAAAAAAATGGGAGATTAAAACATGCAATAAAACATGTATAAAATAACCTTGAATAAAGACAATCAGGTTCATGGCCACAAAAACCTGGAAAAGTAATGAAATGAAGTAAAATGTTCAAAAGTTGTGGAAAAATCATGGATGTAACAACAAAATTTAATTTAAAGGAGGTTTTTACAGTTACGTTGCATATATGATGCATCAGCAGAAAATAAGATCAACTACAGGTCATGTAAGATGAAGGCTCAGAATGAGAGTGAATTTATAAGATGTTGAATTATTTTTATCTGTAGGAGGATTAATTCTTTATCACGAGGCACAAATCAACTGTAAATCTACATTTTAATGTTTTAATTTAATGTCTGTGATGAAACCAGAAACTAAATTGGGTGGAATCGACATCAGAGACCATTACCTTATATTCACACGGTTTTAAAATTCAGTTCCAAGTTTTTGCTGATATCCCATTTTGTTTATGTGGTTATTCACATTACAATTTAAATGCAACTGCCATGAAGTGACCTGCATGTGTAAAAGGAGACATAACATCACTGTACAGAGGTAAATATGGGTCTTCCCAGGTCTTGTCTCCTCCAGCACAGAATTGTGATGTCTGTTGCATTTCAGTGATGTAAAAGTCAGATTGAATGTGACACCATATAGAATGTGACCACATATAGAAGTAGCCTGGATCTGATTTGAAAAAATAGGATTTGTGTTGCTCAGACTGTCAAAAGAAGTCAGATTTGGGCCAGTTTTACCTGTAATGCAGATGTAGTATCAGACTGAATCCCTAGAAAACATCTCCAGCTTCATAGGTGTCCAGAATATTAGAAGTGAATAAAGAAATAAAAGTTACAGTTAAAAAAATGTAACTGTTCATAAAATAATGAACCAAAATGTGTTCAGTGTGTCATAGTGGCAGAAATTTGTTGTAAATTCTGTTCTACTGAGGGAGGAGCCCCTGTGTAGTTTAGATGATTCCGACTGAAGAAACCTTCCTGTTAAATGGACGTTTGGTGTGTCTTCAGTCACAGATTATAACTCCTTGTTTGAGTTAAACCTGGATGTTCTTGTGTTGAACCCCCCTCCAGCTACTTACACATTACCCACAATGCACTATGCTGGTGTGACTGGTTGTAGAGGAGTCTCCAGGGGTCGGGGGGTCAGGGGTCACTGCGCCAACCATTGGTAGTAGAGACTGTGGCTGTTTTCTCACCTGCGGCTGATTAACGTCTGAACGCGTCTGAACGGGGTTTACATGTGAAGAACAGAAACACGCCTTTAAATCAGAATATTTACAGAACAAGTTTAAAAACCAGACATTTGTTCTGCTGCATTTACTCAGCTTCATGTGTTCAGATGTGAGGGGGAGGAACCAGATTTCCCATGATACAAGAGCTCGGTGAGGTCACAAGGTTTACACAGACCTCATTCACTCACATACTTGACCTACATATGTGTGAATTCACACATGGTACCAAGTGGATCTCACTTCAGTTCATGTTTTAGCCATTGGTCGACGTCCGACGCTGCCTCATCATAGAACCAGGTTTCACACATCTGAGGTTTCCAGACTTCGGTTCGGAATTCAAAACGGGTCGCGGCATTTATTGGGTTGTAAGATGCAAAGAAAATATGACACAGTACAGATATAAAAAGATGAAAATGAGACAAAAGTTTTATAAAAGATGTAAAAAAAGAAAAAGACGAAAATATTACAAACGATGAAAACAGACAAAAAATACAGAATACAAAAACCACATAAGAAAGATGTAAAAAAAAAAAAAAAAAAAAAGAACAAGACGAAACAAGACACAACAGACAGATATGATAAGAACCACAAAAGATGAAATCAAAAATAATGTAGAACAGAAAAACTACCTAAGAAAGACATAACAGGATGAAAATGATGAAAACAATGGAAAAGATGAGGAGTGATTACTTAAAAGATGTAAAGAGCAAAAATAAAAAGATGAAAATTATTTTTAAAAATGTCATGAAAAAAGAACAACAATATAGAATAGAATAGAATAGCTAAAAATACCTCAAAAGTTAAACTAATAAAATGATGTCAACATAGAAGATAAAACGAAAGAAATGAAAATAATACAACAAGAATACATAAATAAAAGATGAACAAATAAAAACAAAATGAAAGACAAACTGTAAGACATGAAATACATAATGCATGGCAAGACAAAAACTACAGTATTGATGTAAACATAAAAGGAGCCAATTGTCAGTTAAAATGCACACATTGTAGCACATTTTTATGGTATATTGTTATAAATATGATGAAGAATTAGTATAATTATGGGTTTAAATTTGTCACCATCTAATCTCTTATTTGTGTTTGTATCATTAATTCACTGTCATCTGTTTACATTCACTTCATTCACATTTATTCTATACTAGTGCGTTGACCTGTGGGGATCCACGGGTTCTAGATGTGGTAGTTTTTATGCTGTTGTGTATTCGTGCATGCTGTACCGCATTTGTCCAGCAGTCACTTCCAAAGCGTTCTGGGCATAGCAACGTGATTGTAAGGCTGTTGTATTCCAAAATTACTAATATCTCCCAAAATACTGTTCCTATCAACTTGCCCTTTTTGCTCGTCTGTTCCTTGACCAAAAATACATACGTATGCCAAACCGCAGCAGTCAGCTCTTTCTGGATTTTGTATGAGTCCCCTGACACACATATGTACATGCACATAGAGGCCACTTGGCTTTTATAATATAGATGTTTGCAGCTTCATTTAATACTTTGAAGAACAGCGTCAACTCCTGTTCGTCTGATGTTTGTGACGTCATCGAGGCCTCACCAAGGTTCACGATCCACTGGATAAACTGGAATGAAGACCCAAAGGTTGGCGGATGAAGGTGGAAACACTCGTTGACTTGAAGTTGTTGTATTTGATTGTGAAGCTGTTTTTCAATCAACCTTCTAGTTAAACGTGGTTGAGAAGCTCCTGGTTGATTTGATCCATAGATCAGCTCAGGTCGTATGCAGACAACGATCCATGTTCTTTTGCCACTTTTCTGAAAATTTGTTGCTTTCAAATGAAACCTGACTTGTTTTACAGCTAAAACGAAACAAGACGATGGAATGAAATGACCTAAAACTGTGGTTAGATGTGTGTTGGTGAAATGCACCCTGGGAGCTGTAGTTGATAAGTTGGCAGACAGTGGTACTGCAGATCAGACTGGAAATGGGTCTGGGTGTGTTGGGCGTCGACGTCGTGCTTTGCTGCTGCTGTTAATGAAGCCATCATGGTCGCATGGGGAGAAGGGTGTAATGCTTCCACTCACTGACACCTGACCTGTAGCAGGGCTGTGATTGGCTGAGCTGTGTTCAGGACTCTGAGGGTCTTTAATAAAGCTGGTCTGGAAGCTATTCCCACATTGTGTCAGGCCTGGCTAGTCCGGTTTCCTGTCATGTGTTTATGGAACATTTCCTGTCAGACTATTTCCTCTTTTACTTCATCAGTCGTTCAGTTTAACCCCTTTAAACCAGGGGTGTCAAACATGTGGTCAGTAGACCAAAACCGGCCCACCAAAGGGCCTAATCTGGCACATGGGATGAATTTATGAAATGCAAAAAAATTACACTGAAGATATTAGCAATCTAGGATGTCAAAATCATTTTAGTTCAGGAGCCACATACAGCCCAATTCTACATCAAGTGGGTCAGACCAGTAAAGTACTATCATAACAATGTATAAATACAGGGAACTCCAGAGTTTTCTTTTAGTTTAAGTTTAAAAAAGTAAAATTACATTTAAAAAAAAGTTTGCATTTACCAACAATCCTTTCACAAAAAATGTGAATAACCTGAACAAATATTAACAACATGAAATGTCTTTAAAAAAAAAAAAAAAAGTGCAATTTTAACAATAATAGGCCTGTCACCTGTCACTAAATGTTTTGTGCCTTCATAGATTCAACTGTAAGTTGTAATGCACATGTGTAAACAATTTGTTGAGATATAATATTGGGAAAATTAAACCAATTTTTCTTGAGAAATTTCAGGTTGTTCCCAGGGGTTCTGGTAATTCACTTTTTTAAAGAATAGTTTGAAGATGTAAACAGTTTCATGATGTAAATTTACTATTTTCAATCTAAAACATAAAGAATACTTTGGAGTTGACAATATGTATAGGTTGTCATTTCACTGGTCTGACCCACTTAAGATCATATTGGGCTGTGTGTGACCCCTAAACTAAGATGACAGTGACACCCCTCCCTGCTTTAAACCACCATGATCTCAGCACCAGTGTGTGAACTCAAATCCACAGACAGGTTGAATCTAGTCTTCATGGTGGGTCTGAATTCACCTGTACACAGCTGCAGGTGAGGACAAGGTTCAGTCCATCATCACTTATTTTACCAAAGCTGTTTTATCCACGTTAAACTCATGTGTTATTGTATGTAATGAAAACCAAAACTAATTGTGAAAAGCAATTTTTAACTGAAATAAAATAAAAACTAATGAAAAATAAATCACAGCCTCAACACAAACTAAACTGAGCAGAATGTCAGACAAAAGAATATCATGACATTAATAAAACCTGTGGTTATTAAAGGTCACATTGTTTTGATGTGAAAACAGATTACACATCAAACAGTCAACAACAATCAACCGTCTACTGCAAATCTTAGGTTGCATACATGTCAGATCATGTGATATCACAGTGCTAAAGTGGACTGATATTTTCTTACGCTCTATGTAACCTTTAGTATAGTGGTTGTGAAATATTCAGAAAGTCCAGTCAGCTAACGTTAGCTAACACGGTGTTTACCTCCAGTACAAAAGATCTGTCCGGTCACAGTAACAGACGATGCCATGCTCCTCCTCATCCATGTGCTTCCTTGGATGGAGTTCCAATTGTTGTTCACGTTCTTCTACCCAAAAGGACAGCAGGTCATCCTGTCCTGTACCTGGTTCTTCTGATCTTCAGGAGCCCCTACAAATTCAGGATAGTGGTCAGTCACATCATTGTACCTCAGAAATTCATCATCATCATTCATCCTCTGAACCACTTTATCCTTAAGAGGGTTGTGGAGGTGCTGGAGCCCAGCCCAGCTAACCTCAGAAATTATTGTCTTTAATTTAATTTAAGAATAAAGGTAAGGCAAACAGCCAGATGTGATGATCCTCCTTCCTGATAAAATGGCCAACCACTGCTGCTGTTAGAGATTTAGCTCAACATGATCATCACACATGAACCGCTCGCATACAGGTGCTTCATTCTGATGTTACCACCAACTTCCCCATCGCTGAAGGACTTCTGGTGGAAGAACAAGACTTGGAGTCGACCTGCTGTTGATTGACATGTGTCTGGAGGCTGACCCAGATGCTGGCTGGACCAGATACTGGATCAGCTCCAGGGGGATGTAGAGTAAGAACAACAACCTTCACTGTTCAACATTTATGTAAAGTCCAGTCTAAAGGATAAGAATACCACTCAAACTCAGCTTGTCCTTACCAGAGCCCTGCTTCACCACTGTTTCCAGGGTCCTTTGCAGACCTCCAAGGCCATCACAGGGACCACAGAGCTCCACTGCTTTGCACCGTGAGGACAGAGTATCATAGTAGGAGCATTACTGTCAAATATGTCATCTATCTCAGTCTAAACTCTACCACAGCAAGTCAGCGCTGGACCACGAAATCAGGTACAGAGCAGGGAATATTACTGCGGTCATGCATTGTTTGTTATTAAAGGTAGCAGCTGTCAGTTTACTGCTAACTGCACCATCATTTAACCCTGATAAAAGCATGTCTTTACCCATTTGATCCTGATGTGACTATAACAGCAATGCACAGGAAGAGGATTTTTTTCACTGATGCAGATCACCCATAAAGTAGTCCACATTTCCCCCCTGCTCTGATCTTTATTGGAGAGATCCACAGAGATAAGTTGAACCAATTCATTAGGAGGCTCAAAAAGACATCAAAAAGAGGATTTACTTCATATAAAGTAAAAAAACAAAAAAAACCCTTAGATTTCCAAATATTTGTCCTGGTTTTATAGCAGATACAGACAGTGTGCAGTGACTTCTCTGTATTACTGATAATAAAAAACAACAGTCCACTATACGGAATAAATATATCTACGTTTCAGATTTGACCACCGACTGATGTGAATGATGAAACTCAGAATTTAGAGCTAATGCAGTTACATCCTTCGTTCAATCTTTAACATTTAATTTCCCTTGCGGACAACCAGTGACGGGATGAAGCCTGGGCTACTAAAATTAAGCAAACCAAATATAACCTTATTTCATTTACAGATATCAGTTGGATGAACTCGCCAGTATGAGTGCATTTTATGTACTTGTCTTATGATTGACTCTGATTATAAACAACCCCCAAAAATCCCCCCCCCCAAAAAAAAAAAAAAAAAAAAAACGGTGTATGACACACTTCTAAGTTCCTCAACATGTCTTCTTTGTTCACATGAATTCATCAGGTCTATATTATATTTGTACAAAGCAAGACTCCCCATTTGATTATAACTGACATGACTACAGTGAGAAAATGTGTACTATTTATTTATATGTGACTTATATCTATGACAGATCAACTTTTATTGCTTTTTGTCTTTTCTCTGACTTTATTTTCTCACAAACCAAAACTCCTCAAGCTTTTAATGTCACAGACACATTTATAAAACAAAAAAAAACAAAAAATCCAATCAAATACAGCATATTTTTATCCATTTAATTTTACATATTGGTAAGGACATCTGAGGATAAACCTGGCCGTCCGTCAGAAACGTCCTACGGGCATTGAATGGTTCATTTCCCATCATGCTCTGTGGCCTGTGGTTTTATTGGCCTCCTACTGTTGTCACCTTTTACATGTAGTGAAAAGCTACTTCCTGTTCCTTCATAGATTAGTTAAAGAGTGACCAGAGAGCTTAATCCTGATGCTTTAAAATGGACAATGACCTTTGACCTCACCTTAGCCAGTGCAGCTGCAGCTTTGGTTTATTCAGGTTAAATATGAAATATTTAATATCACAGAGCTCATTTAATAACTTTATTTTCTTCTGTGCCAAACACTTTAAACTGAATCATAAAACTTAATTTTTACACTTGAATAAAGATTGTTTTGATTCTGATTATTTCAGAATCAGTTTAGATTAAATATACTAACTTTATTTATTAGGGACCATGTGCAATTTTAAACATAAATGTTGCCATTTGACACATCGTACCAGAGTTTGCCCTTGGTTAATTTACATCTGCAGTCCCCTTACTTTTTTAGGATTTTAAATGAAGTTTAAATAGGTATTTTATAGTGGTTTATACATTGCTATTGAACTGTAATTCTGGATTTTATGCTGCACTTATGCATATATTGAATTTTTCAGGGTAAAATCTAAGCCTTGTTATTTATTTCATGTTGTATTTATGGTGTGAAATGATTTCTCTGGTGCTGTGTATTATTTTATGTTGTAAAGCACTTTGTAACTTTGTTTGGAAGAATGCTATAGAAATAAATAAATGATCACATACTCAAAGAATAACCCCCTACAGTTACTGTTAATGAATTCATCTAAATACCAAAATACCAAAATTATAACTTGTTCTGAGGCTGGACATGTTTTGTCAGTAACTCCTTTATTTTATCATTTTTCAGGTGAAGTTCTTCCGAACCACCCATTAATCTGAGGAGTTTCTTAAGTATCATCACTAGTTAAAACTCTTTGCTGATCCTGTATACATGCATGAATACGACCTCAGATCTCCACATGGAATCTATTATCTCAGTTTTTCTTAGCATCTGTTTCCTCTTGAAGTCATTTAAATATTTTGTTAAACTCTCTTATCAGCTGCCAGTTGGATATTTTTAGAGCTTGGTTTTATCTCCAACTCATCAAAGCAGGTAACGATTAACTCTCTGACCTTATTGACTACATTTCCCACAATGCTTCCCAGCTCCTGCAGAAGAATCAGCCATTTTCATTAAATTACATGTAATTTATGCTATGCTTTAGGGACTTCTCGCTCAAAAAAAATCGTTTCTTCCTCTCTGACCTGATGTGACTTTAGCTCAAATGCTGTTGTTCTTTTTTTTTTTTTTTCCCCCATTTGATTGGATTCTAAAGCTTTTTTTTTTTTTTTTTTTTTTTTAGCTCATGGTAGAAAAATTCACCTGAACATGTCTGTAAGAAATATTCCTCATGTTAACTGTGTTCATAACAAGGTACAATCAGTCATTATTAGGATTAAATGTGAACATGATGACATACTTTTAGAACAACTAGTTGAAGACGGTGACATCAAATCAAACTTGTTCAGTTTGGTTTAATGACACCTGGTCAGTCTGTGTCTCCATCTGCTGGACACTTAGTGAAACTACACTCCGCTCTATCGGGTTATCCAATGAAATCAGACTGTTAATTAGTTAGCAATATGTTGGTCTCATTGATTTTGAAATGCTGAAGTTGGTTTTCCAGCAGAAATGTATTTATAAATATAAGTAATAATTATAATTAGCCTAAAACGTAATAATCTAAATGCCTACTTTTTATACACAAAATAATTATTGTTCTGAGACAATGAAATATTTTGTTCTTATCTCAGTGACACTCCTTTTCATCACTCATCAGCAAAAATAAGAAAACACTGGTGAATCACAGAAATAAAGGGGTAATAACAAAAAGGGAAGAAAAAATCATGGACACTGATGGAAAAAAAACAAAACAAAACTAAGGAATAAAAAAGAACAGAGCTTCAGATTTGCAGTTTTGCCCTCTTCTTGACTCTGAATATATTTTGGCATCCCTAACAGCACACACCAGGAAAACCCTAGAGTGGATGGTTATGTGAGGATTATGTTCTTGGATTTTTCAACTGTGTTCAATACAATCCATCTCTCCATATTTAAAGACAAGCTCTAAGGATGGACATTGAGCACAAACTACCTAACAGGGAGACCACAACTCATAACGAACAGCAATGGGGTTCCACAGGGGCCTGTTTTGGCTCCATTTCTGTTCACATTGTACACAACAACTCTGTTACAGTATGATATAGTTCTGCCAGTTTAAAAGCATTCAGACCTGTTGTGATGAGTATAAGAAATGGACATGAAGGGGAGTATAGGGTCCTGACCAAAGCCTTTTGGGACTGAAGTCACAAAAACTGCCTCCAACTGAACACCTCCATGACCAAAGAAATGCTGGGGGATTTCAGAGTTCATATAAATCTGTACCCCCTCTTCAGCTAGTCAACATATGTGATATTGATGTGGTGCTGACATGTGGAGCTTAACAAAATGGCCTGAACTCTGAACACAAAAAAGGACAATTTTTCTAAACGAGGCTAAGGTCCCTTGATGTCTGCACCACAATGCAGTTTTACCAATCAGTTGTAGTCTGTGCTCTCTTCTATGCTGTTTACTGAGGAGGCTGCATCAGACAAAAGTACACAAAATGGCTGGACAAACTTGTAAGTTTATTTATATAGCACTTTTAATAGAAATTATTCACAAAATGATTTACAGTAAAATCAGAACACACAGATGAACAAAGACAGACATAAAAAAAAAAGCAAATTGTCAAAAAAGCTACACCTCCACTCTAAACAAGGTCTTTACTGCTTTTTAAAAGACTCAAGAGAATTTCAAGTGCAAAGTGACAGTGGCAATGCATTCCATAGTCATAGTGGCAAAACAAAAGGTTCGGTTTTTGGACAGAAGCTGCACACCCTGAGGAAGATTGACAGCATGTTGGGAAACCCAGAAAATTCTCATCATCCCATTCTGACAAACCAGAAAAGCAGATGCCGGACAGAGGTATAGAAGATCCTTCATGCCCACTGCCATCAGACTGTACAACACCTTAGTCTGTTGACTCAGACTAATGATTACTTGATTTTTTTTTTTTTGTTCATCTTTCTTGGACTGCTGAAAAATAATAATTTCCCCCTGGAGACCAATAACATTCATCTCAATTTGCATCCGTATCGTTATTTTGTGACTGTTATCTTCATTTCAGCTCAAAGAGTGTTCATTCATCAGGGCGTTTTTGTCTTCAGAGATAGAGGTTTTCCCTCAGCCACATCACACAGAGACAGAGAGGAACCAGGAGACCATAATCCAAACCCAGCATACACTGGTTCAGTGAATGTTGTGTTGTAGGTGTGGAGGTGGACCAGCTTGTCAGAGGAGAGTCTGTAGAAGGACAGATATCCAGAAGGACAGTCCACGTACACTGATACTCGACCAGAGGAGGAGGAAGGACAGACAACTTTTTCTACGTTTTTGTGCCAGACCGTGAGACCACGATCAGAGCAGAACAGACTCCAGGACTGATTTGTTCCTCCAAATACACAGCCTTTACCATCTCCTTTCCTTCTGATTCCTCTGTAAGCCACTGATATACTAACCCCTTTGGTCCACTCCACTTCCCAGTAACAGCAACCAGTCAGACCAGTTGAACACAACAGCTGTTCCCAGACATCAAATCTGTCCTGATGATCAGGATATGACTGATCCTCCTTCACACGAGTCACCTTCCTGTTATCGTCGGACAGTTTTAACTCTCTATGTGCGGTGTTTGGATCCAGTGTCAGTTCACAGAAATCTGATGAAAAGAAAACAAACAGTTTATTATCTGACAGGTTTATTTTGTGTTTATTCAGATTTAAAATCTATTAGTTAAATGGAACAATGATATTCTCTTTTTTCAAAGTCTGTATCACTTTGATACCATAACTATAAACTCTGTATTAGAAATTGATAGTTTATTGTTTTCTTGTCATGGATCAAATTAAATCCATACTTACACTTCTTCAGACCAGGTTTTAATCTTTGTGGTCCATCATGATCCACCCTGTAGAAAGAAATGTATTGGTTTTCTATCCAACACAAACTGTAGAAGCTGTTCATTATGAAACAGTTCATTAGTTTGTCAATGACACGCAGAAACAGAATGAAACTCACATTATGTCTGCAACACGCTGATTACCTGTCATATGACTGGTGGTCACGTTACTCGTCAATTTTCATTTCCTTTGCGTGTTGACAGATTAGAGCATCCACATAAGAAGTGTCGCAGACCAGAGTGGCATTTTTATTTATTCATTTTTTTAATAAAACAGCTATTTTTGATGTATGAGGTAAGCATCATGTGGCATTTTGCAACAACCAGGGGACACACTTGCCCTTAAATGATTGGTTACATTAAACAGTCACAACCCACAACCTCTTGAACACTGATTGACAGTTAGACCATGTGATCTTTT
This sequence comes from Apogon hyalosoma, assembly GCA_037367295.1. Classification (NCBI taxonomy): domain Eukaryota; kingdom Metazoa; phylum Chordata; class Actinopteri; order Kurtiformes; family Apogonidae; genus Apogon; species Apogon hyalosoma. The sequence goes on from JAPQRP010000018.1 coordinate 19,678,505, forward strand.
TATTGGCATGTGACTTAGTGTCAAAGAAACAGTACTGAAGTCAATGATGCTGATCTGGAGGAAGGCCAATCCCATTAGTGACACAGCAGAAATGGAAATCCTCTGTGTGGTGTCAATATCACCCAAACAGAAATGACAGGATGCAGGAGTCACATCCTCATTTCTGGTGTCTCACAACTGAAAAAACTTTCAAACAACCCAGAACCATTAAAGATCACTGAACATGAACTGAAGACAACTTCAACTGCACAGTTAGGCTGATTACAACAACCAGGTTTATGCTCAACTGTATTAGTGAGAGGACTCTTAATTTGTAATCAATACATTATCTTATTTTTAAGGCTGTGTATTTATTTTACAAAACCTTGCTAGATATATGCTGTTAACTATTTCATAAAACCTGTAAAACACTTGAGGCCATGATCTACAGATGTTACCATGGTTAAATTACTGTCAACCATAGCCTCAAGTGGCCTACTACAGACAAAAAAGGAAAACAATGTCTTTAATGTAAACAAACAGAATTCCCAGAGGAACATAAAAACAAAAAATTTAGGTATGAGAAGATTTCCTGAATTATTAGTAAACCATAGAAGACCAATCCAGACAGATATGAAAGTACAGGGTTAAGTTTAATCTCCAGAGTCTTGGCTGTCCATACCTGAGAGTGTCCAGTCTACACTGTGGATGCTCGAGTAAAGTCGACAGCAACCGCACTCCTGGTTCTCCTGGATGGTTGTACCTAAGGTCTAGTTCCCTCAGATGAGTTGGATTGGACTTCAGAGCTGAGGCTAGATATGAACAGCCTTCCTCTGTGATCAGACAGCCAGACAGTCTGGAAAGAAGAGGATTTTGATTTGTTTTTTATTGCAGGCAGCAAATCCTGCAAACATTAGTACAACATGTAAAATATAAATTGTCTTTCAAAGAGTAATCTTACCTTAGAGTCTCCAGTTTACAGTTTTGGCTGTTCAGTCCTGAACACAGTATCTTCACTCCTGAATCCTTCAGGTCATTGTTACTCAGGTCCAGCTCGCTCATTTGAGAGGACTGGGAGCTGAGAACCGAGGACAGAGCTTCACAACTTCTGTCTGTAAGATTACAGCCAGTCAACCTGAAACATGGCATATAGAATAAACATGTTTTTGACTGCTGAAAAATTACCAGCATCATTATTTGTAAAAATTCTGACTGACTTACAGAACCTTGTTGGACGCTTTGACCACTGGCATCAGCCTCAGAAGAGTCTCCTCTGAGGCAGAGTATTTCTTCAAGTCAAATACACCCAGATCTTTTCCTGTGGACAGTAAGATAAAGCCTAGAGCTGACCACTGGGCAGGAGACAATTTATCTGTGGACAGACTTCCTGAGCTCAAGTACCACTGAATCTCGTTCACCAGAGAACGATCATTCAGTTCATTCAGACAGTGGAACAGATTGATGCTTCTCTCTGCAGACAGATTCTTACTGATAATCTTCTTGATGTATTCGACTGTTTCCCGATTGGTCTCTGAACCTCTTCCTGTCTGTGTCAGCAGGCCTCTTAGGAGACTCTGATTGGTCTGAAGTGAAAGACCCAGAAGGAAGCGGAGGAACAAGTCCAGGTGTCCATTTGGACTCTGTAAGGCCTTGTCCACAGCAGTCTGGTGGACATGTGTGAGTTTATGCTTCCATCTTTCTTCTGACAGCAGGTTGACTCCAGTGTTGATGAAGGTCAGATGGACATGAAGAGCAGCTAGAAACTCCTGAACACTCA
>JAPQRP010000018.1:19686200-19703189 GCA_037367295.1 Apogon hyalosoma
TCGTCATCAAGCATCCCCAGCAGCCTGCTGATGAGCCATGTGGTTGAATCAGGTGTGTTGGAAGAGGGGAAACATCTAAAACATGCAGGACAGCGGCCCTCGAGGACTGGAGTTTGACACCCCTGCTTTAAATCATTGCATATGTTATTGCCTATGATGTTAAATAAGTGAGTGAGTAATTATTGTACATGCAAATATAAAATACTAGAATCCCTAACAACCTTTACGTCTGCTGCTGTTTTAACCCTTTGAGACCCATTTTGTGGCAACTTTCAAGTGAAATTTTGTCCATATTTAACTTTGCTTAAATCTTTTTTCACCATTTCTTTAATATTATCCACTACTTTTTATGTTTTCAGTGGAAATCATATTTTCTTACATGCAATTTAATGACCGTATAAATGTCCATAAAGCTTGGAGTAAAGTCAAAGGTATTGAAACAAAGAAAACTGGAGAAAAAGTGACATTTTCAGCAAAATTTCTCCTTAACTGAACATCTATAACCACTGCCATTTGTCAAACTACATAGGTTTTACTGGTGAATAAATGTTGCAGAAGATGACAGACTTTCCATGTTCACTAAAGAGACTCTGAACATCCAAAAAAAAAAAAAGACACGCCTGACACTGATGAAAAGCTGAGAAACTGCATTTTACCTAAATTATTCCAATGCATTGATAGGATTTGTAGTTAAAAAGAAATTAAACATTTTAGATCAGTCAATGATTTTGTTTTGATTTAGGTTTTTCAGGGTTGACAAAATGATCTGATGAGAAATAATGGTAGTGAACTCACCACAGGACGACGTTCTGCCTCAGTCAGCTCTGCTTTAATCGTCGTCTGACATGCTCTAGAAATATGACCAGAAATATGATCAGCTCTGACCTTCGAACTCAAACACCTGTGGCAAATCAAACATTGACAAAATACAGCCTCACACACTACAGATTGAAGATACAAGTGGAAAAGCTAATAATCCATCAAGTCCCATAAAATAAATCTGCAATAAAAGCCAGATAACAGTGTAGAATATCTCTAAAGCATCACATAATCTCTTTATTTTTTTCTTCATATGATCATTTACAATTAATTTAAAACAGCAGAAGCCTCTTTTAGCCCCAGTAAACGAAATGCATAACAGAAAAGGTCATGATCAGGTCTATATTGTTGTGGTTTTGATGTGTGGCCAGGTTTTTGATGATTCTTTGATGATTAAAGACATACATTTATGATTTTTTTTTTTTAATTGACAAATCTCAATATCAAAGCTGTTATTGAGTCTGAATGAATAAATTACACAAGAAAATGACACTATATTTAAATTTATTGAAAAATAATTGAAATGAACTGAAATTAATGAAATATTCATTTCATTTTTGACAAATGTTCAACAGGTTTGAGTTGGATTTTTCCTGCTAATTGATGTTTATATTAAAAATTTAGCCAGGAGGTCAGTCGATTTGATGGTTTTGATATTTGACAATTTAAGGGTTTTGTTTTTTAATAGAAATTTGACATTTATGTACTTTACCAAATTATTTCCATGACATCTTCTAACAATTGTATTTGAAAGGTAAATGTTTTTACTGTATTTGATGTTTACCATAAAAACAAAATCATTCAAAGCAGAACTGAGTTTCTTCTGATAAATCACCTCTGCAGAAGGACAGTCGTTGCCTCTGATTCTTCAGTACATTTCTGGATTCTGTTTATCATATTCCTGCTTTTCATTTCTCTCGTGTCGGAGTCTGGGGGTAGTTATAGTTTTTCTGCTCTGTTCATCAGACATGACCGCTCATGGTGGATTTCTGTAGATCTGGTCCAGAGGAGGCAGCAGGACCTGGACAAGTTTAAGAAATTAGAAAAGGATGAACAACACCCTGCGGCCAGTGTGACCGGGGGTAAAAACAGGTCGAGATGGGAGGTTTTTAACACTAGGTGGCGCTGTTTTCATCATGACTGAAGTTATTGTTCAACTTCTGGCTGAAAATGAGACTGTTCATGAACTGAACCTCCAGCGTTAGACTGACCTGGTGCATCATGGGAAATGTAGGACACACTCTCATTGAACAAATCTGTCAGTAAAAATACCTTAAAGTGAGTAAATCACTTAATCGTTTCATTTGTTCAGATTCAGCAGTTTCGTCGATGATCAGATTTGACATAATGAATCTGTAAAACGCACATAAAAACACAAACAGCTGAAGGTTCAGAAGTGGACAATAAACCCAGATGTGGAGGACTTTGAATTTAAGGTGAAGTATTTCCTGAATTCTTATTTTCCTCCAGATCAGATGTCCCTCAGCACAAACTGAACCTGGATCAAAACAAAATGCGGCTTTAACCCCTTCACTTCGGGGTTTGGGTCAGTCTGTGGTTCTGCCGCAGACCAACCCGGTTCGGTTCTGCTCCGCCTCTTTGTTCGTCTCCACCTTGGTGCGCAGACCTGGCGCAGGGACCCAGAGTCTGGTTGGAAGCCGCAGCAGGAGGAGGGGGACTCTGGACGCCTTTGTGTCCGCAGTCCTCCAGGCTCTGCAACGGGAGACGCACAGCAGCACCCCGACCAGGAGGAGGGAGAAGCCGGCTTTGTCTGCAGCCAGACACCGGGAGGGAGAGTCTGATGGACCCGGAGGTTCCGGTTCAGCAGAAAGAGGAAGAACCCAAAGTTAAAGCAGAGGAGGGAGGAGAGGAGGGAAGGGGCGGTTAAAGGGGCTGGATCTCCAGACGCACAATTGTCACTGTCAGACCTGATCAGTTTGATCTGAACTGATCTGAACCCGATGGACGGCGCTGAGGGGAGGGAGTCAGACGGACCCGCCGGGGGTCTGCGTCCACACCCCGGCTCCGCAGCTGTAGACATGTCGCAGGAGATCAACGCGGAAAACTGCTACGACATCCTGACAAAAGCCAAGAGGGAAGGCGCGGCGGAACTCCGGGACCGGGTCTACCGCTTCATGAGCGACCACTACCTGCAGGTTCTGCGGAGCCCGGCCGTGTTCGGTCGGCTCACGGCGGTGGAGCGGGAACACATCCTGGCCCGGAGGATGGAGGGCAGGAGGGTCCTGGCGGTGGCGGAGACCACCGAGGTGTACGAGCGCGCAGGGAGCCGAGAGAGCAGCCGCCCGCAGAGTCCGCTCCTGGCACCGGAGGACCCGAACCAGAGGCGGGTGTTCTTCCTGCAGCCGGACTCCCAGCGGTGGCAGGTCCTGACCACCCTTCCGGACGAGGTCCCGGCGAAGGGCGCGGGCATGTGCACCCTGTACAACTACCTGTTTGTGGCCGGGGGGATCCGCGCGCACGGGGACGGTCGGTCCAAGGCGTCGGACCGGGTGTTCTGCTTCAACCCGCTGACCGGCACCTGGAGCCAGGTCCGCCCGCTGAGTCAGCCCCGTAGCCAGCTGCGCCTGGTGTCCATGGACGGGTCCCTGTACGCCATCGGGGGGGAGTGTCTGTTCACCGTGGAGCGGTACGACCCGCGTGCGGACAGGTGGACTCCGGTAGCCCCGCTGCCCAAAGGCTCGTTCGCGGTGGCGCACGAAGCCACGTGCTGTGGGGGGGAGTTGTTCGTGTCAGGGGGGTCTCTCTTCTACCGTCTGCTCCGGTACAGCTCCCGGAGGGACGAGTGGGACGAGTGTCCGTTCAACGAGAGCCGTCGCCGCTCCACGGACATGGTGGCGCACCGGAGCCTCGTGTACCGCTTCGACGTGGACCGGGAGCGCGCGGCGGTCAGTGTGTTCAAATACAACACCGTGGTGAAGGTGTGGCACGGGGGGACGTCCTTCCCCCTGGACAACCCGCTGCCGTTCCGCTGCGCTGTGCTGGGGGACCGGATCTACTGCGTAAACCGGATCCAGACGCTGCAGTTCGAGGTGCAGGGGGACCAGGAGGGGTTCATACCGGAGGTCCTGCAGTCCCCCACTGAGGCCCGAGGAGCCCTAGTCCCCTTCGTCCTCAGCCTGAACCAGGACGGGTTTACCCCGGGACAAATCGCAGTCCAGGACTGACGTACCACAGGCCAAAACCACATAACAGCATGACCCCGCCTCTGGACCTGGTCCAGACTGTGCCTTTTGTTTAGTTCCATTATGTTTGCATTTATTGGGAAGTTTTATTTCTGGATGTTTATGAGTTTGTGCAGCTGCAGAACATCTGGAGAACTGACTTGGACTTGGTTCTGGTCTGAATCCCTTGTTCAGTCTAGTGATGAATGTTGATACTGTTCAGCTCTGACTGGATGTTTCTGAGCTGAGATCATGAAATCATGAGGAGAATGTGCCTGGTCATTGTCTCCACATTTTCAGTTTAGTCACTTTAGAGAAGAATTCAGCTCCAAGCTTTGATCTGAGCAGGATGTGATCAGTGTCTGATCTGGTTTAATGCAGACTGAGGTGCACATGCCCCAAGGTCTAGCTGTTGAAGGTCTGGTAAAACCTGATTCTGAACCAATAAACTAAAGTGATCAACTTGCCTGAACTTGGTCCTGGTCTCTGATCTGTTCAGAAGAAACTGTTGTCTGATGCAGTAGTAAACTCAGAGACAAAGCGATGGGGTCTACATGTAGTCCAGAATAAGTCTGATTTATTTATGTGAGTCTACAGGGTCCTGAATGTCCACAGTCCAGACTGGACTCTCAGACCCTTTATGTTTAGTTCAGAACATCTTAGGCATGTTTTAAACTAACACCTGTTGCTATTTTACCTCAAATCTTTAAATCCTGATCCAGTAGAAGTCCAGTCTGGTTCTGGATTCAATGGTCAGGTTTTGAAAAGACAGGGTCTGTGCAGGTTCATGGAGCGTTTTGTGTTTCTGATGCAGTCACATCATTTTACACTTGATTTGTTATCATATAAATGACTCAAATGCACAGATTTAACAAATGAAATAACTGCTAAACAACACTTCGAAAAGTTTTCTGTCCAGAATAAAAGCACATCCAGTTTCTACCTTCAGTCTGAAACATATGGTGTTAAACTGTGTTACAGATTGTTTAAATCAAGGTTATTTCTTTAAACATTTAACTCACCTGCAGTTCACCTGTCCATCTAAAGAGTGACATCATCATCAGACACCCCTGGCACCGCCCCTTTTACAGCAAAACAGAAAAGAGTTTCACAGTTGAGCAAAGTAAAAATACACAATTCACATGTGTTTCAACATTCTTTAACAATATTATTGAGACAATAATGTGATTATCATGGCCTGGCTCAAAACCATAACAAAAGAGGACCAAACACACCAAGAACCATTAACCAAGTTTTATTTTAAATTACCAAAATCAGAGATAATGCCACAAATCAACAAAAGCTGTGAGTGATCTGTTTGTATTATCAGTTTGAATGCGAGGTGCTGTATGTGAGGAATGTGTGCAAAAGGAAGAGAACCAAAGCTAATCACCAAACCTGGCCAGGTGACAAACATGGAAAGAACAAAGGAAAAATAGATCAGGGCTGTGCGGCAACACAGTCCAAATGAGCAGGGAGAGGCGGGCCAAATGCCTCCCAGGCTTTATAGACAGACCCCAGGTAACTACTGGAGACCCTAGAGCTAGAACAACTAGATGGACAACATGAACCTGAAAGGCTGGGTTGTGACAATGGCTCATTCTGACGTGAACCTGCCTTTAATCATGAACTGAAACAGGAAAAACATTTGACTGTTTCAGTGTTTGAGCTGCTTTAAAGTTTGTACGGTTTAATGTATCAAAAGACTCACCTGTTTCCAAACAGGCCAATGAGAGCACAGCGTCAGGCGGTGACAATGACCAGTTATATGAATCAGATTCTTTGTCTGAGTCCAACAGCAACGTTTTTGTTTGTCGCTGATGCTTCGACATAGAGAAAAGCAGAGATTCACGTGTAAAGATACAAGTACACAGAGTTTTATCAGAAAAACGTCTCAAGATCCACAGCAGTAAAGTACCTGTCCTTTATTACCATATTTACATCATCTATGGTTTTAAACATTAGAGTATTGCACTTTTACTGATGTGACAGACAAACGTCAGATACAACTACTGACAGTGACATGTGATGCTCAATAACCAATGAGATGAGAGGATTAAACATAACAGCTGCAGGTCCTCAAATTTCCATGAGACACTGCAGCATAATAACAATAATAATAATAATAAGAAGAAGAAGAAGTTATGAAAATATGTACAGTACTTTACCACAAACACACAAAACATGGATAAAATACACTTGCACAAACACCAGCTGGTAAAGATAATAATTAAATACAAACAAAAGAAGATGCATAATAATACATAAAACTATAATAATACAGTCCAACAACTGAGTCTATGAAAGCCAAGCTATACCAGACTTAAATACAGTGACCAGTTTGTGTAAAAGAACAGGAAGAATAAATGGTAAAATAGCCCAAACCTAAAATAATTTAAGAGAAAACCATTTAAAAAGCCTTTCAATATGTTTACAGCCTCTACAAACCAGCTCATGCTGCTTCAGCAAGTTAACATAAAGATTATCTTGGTGACTTTCACTCCTTGCTCTTATGCGTCCAAAGAAAAACCAAGATGGCGATGAATAAAAAAAATGGCAAGACCATCATCCACATGACTTTACAGGTTAAACAGTAACATCATGTCATTCAACATCAGGTCATTAACAGCGTCTGTGTTTGAATGTCTATGATGAGTAGTGTAAGTGTGGTTTGAGCTGAAGCTGGTCCACAGACTCCGTTTCCTGGTCTGGTTCAGTCCACGTTAACCAGATTATGTATTTGTCTGATTGGATTTTCTCTGCAGCAGGAAGTTGTGATGTACTTAGACTCTGTATGAATCCTGTTACGTTCATCAGAATCTCCTTGTTTTGCCAATTTAAAGGAACCTTCATCCATTTCGGTTCCGTTCCGTCTCAGTTCTGAGCTGAGTTAAACCCAGTGTTTCTCCTTGTCCATATTTTATTCTCCTGCTGACAGAGTCGGAGTCTGATCCAGCTCTCAGCTTGGACTCCATATGTCACAGCCTCATTACTATGTGGACTCTGATTCAGGTTTTAATCACATTATAGCTCTGACCTCCTGCTTTTTGCTGTGATTGCAACACTGAGGCTCGACTCTGTGGATGTGAACCTGTTTGTGCTGATTCTGCAGAACCTGAGTCGTGTATCAAATGGTTTTTAATCACATTCAGAGAAACACTGTCAACTCTAAGGCTCTGAGTGGACCAATGACAGCAGCACTCTTCATTTAGTTTATTTATTGTTCATTTAGTTAGTGTTAATTTAGTTTCATGTTATTTGTTTGGAACTGAAGATGTTTCTGTCTCATTTTGTCCATTAAGTCACTTTAGTATTTTGCGTCTTTGACGTAATTTTTGCACTGTTGCTTTTGTTTTGTTGAAACTTTTACATTAGTTTCATCTTGTTTAGGGTTTTACATTGTTTTTGCTGTTGCAGAATATGGTGCTTTCTCAGTTCTGTCTTTATCGTGTCCAGTCACAGACTTTCTCACAAGTTAAACCAATGTTTTTTATTTTTATTTATTTCTAGAACCTGATCAACTTCTCATAAAATTTGAAAAACATCCAAAACAAAATGATAAATGACATATGAGGTTAGGAGCTCACTACAGTTCAATAGCAGCTGTAAAACATTCTACCATTCTATGGGCTACGTAAACTAACAGCAGTAGAGGATGGAGGCTCCATCCTTGGGGTCTTTGTCTAAACCAGTTGTCACCCACTTTAGATCTCACTTTTAGGCTTTTATTTAGGCTTAAACACTGGCATATAAAGTATACAGTGACTCTCAATGAAAGCAGCAACATGGCAGGCAAAGTTTTCTGTTTCAGTGGTTCTCAACTGGTCTGTCTTCAGGACTCACTGTCACCCCTCAATGGTAAGCCATGACCCAAAATGATCACTTCTCATATTTATTTAATAAAAAGATGGTGTGTTTTGAACCTGAGATAATACAGGACACCACAGTATATCAACACAGAAGACAAGCTTAATGAGAAACCAAACTGACCAGCAGGTGGTGATGCTAAATATAGAAATGCTAGTGCATTGACCCATGGTGAACTGTGGGTTCTAGATCTGTTAGTTTTTATGCTGGAGAGAACTTCATTTTGCATCATGCGGGATGGTACTGTGCTTCCCGTCAACTGTCATGGGCATAACAACAGGATTGTAAAGTTATTATATTCCAAAATTACTAATACCTCCCAAAATACTGGTCCTATCAACTTGCAGAGATATTTAATATAGAGATGGGACTATTCCTCAACTGTAGGCACCAAATTAGCCAGTTAAATATGTCTCAATTTCTCAGAACTGTGCAGACACACACACACACACACACACACACACACACACACACACACACACACACACACACACACACACACACACACACGCACACACACTCACACACACACACACACACTCTGAGATCTTCTAGAAAAATGATATAGATTCCCTTTAACACTAAATTAGGTACATTTTCACCAAAACTAAAATGTGCACTCAGTTAAAAATTAAAAATACATTCAGTCACTTGTTCAAGAATTAAAGACACTAAGGTTTTTGCCCTCATTGTAGGTAAAACCATATGTGATGTAGTTGGGGTCATACCTGAGTTTTGTCATGATATGAATGGAAACTTTTGGGTCTTCTTTAATGCTGTGAAATGTCTGGTGTAAATTAGCATTACAGCACATTACGCCACCTACTGTTGGGGCATTTGAATAGGTGGTGCTCAGCTCCATAAAACACTAAAGCACAGGATTGGTTTCTTCCCATTATTTTTTGCCAAGACAAAGGCCTGTGAACTACTGAAAACGGGTTTGTGACCCACTTTTGGGTCGCGACCCATCAGTTGAGAATCACTGTTCTATTTATCTCAGACTGAATTAATGGAGGAAAAATGTAAGGATGGACCACTTGTCACTTATTGGAAGGATCTAAATACGAAAACTGAGTCCAGAATGACTATTGGCAAACATTTATTGATGTCATATTTTGAGGAAGAAGCTCAATGTATCTAAGTCTATGGTAGCGGCAGCTTTTTGGAGCCAAACATAGCTACACCCAGTGGCTGTCAGTGGCATTATAACGTTTTGTTACATCTACATTGGTGTCATTTTAAGTTCTTAGCCACCTTTGCACGAGAGTTCAAGGGAAATAGTACTTGAGAAACTTAACATTATTCAAGATTTGCATATTTCCATCCATGTTTATTTTTCTGCCGTCATTCGGAGCTACAGGGAAACAAAGATCTGGTTGATCACAATCAGTGGGTTGTTGACCCTGGGTCTGATCTGAGCACGGGAGCAGACACTGGTAACAGCAGGATGTCAACTCATCAGAAAAACTTCACAACATTTAAAAACTTAAGCATTCAGAGCAACTGAAGCCTGGGTTTGGTCAGACCACCTGAACTCAGACCAGACTACATTTGGATGGTCAAAGTGTTGTTTGTTCAAGTTAGGAAAAGATCCTGGTTTGGTTCAAGTAGTTATAAAAACAATGGATTTTTTTTTCCTGTCATTGTAGTGTTTTTTCAGGTGTAAACCCTCAGTATCTTGAGCTAAACTGAACCATGAACAGTTTAATGAATTGATGTCCCGCTCATGTTCTGAATCCCATTAGTTCTGTTGGCCTCTATGAACCCATTGTAATGCAGGTGGCTTCAGTGTTCATGACAACACATATGAGGTTGTTGTGTTTCTATGTTTTATCACCTGCAACTGTTGGTCCTGACACTGATGAACAGCGCATTAGGCTGTTGTTTCTCCATAAACCAGTGAAAACCCCTCCTCAGACATTGACAAAGGGTTTCCTTCTTCTGAGTTGCATCATACAGCAGCAGGATGTTGTTGTGTAACATTTAACAACAGAATCTGACACCAAAACTGCGTCCTGAGGAGGTTTGTCAGCCTGGAAACTGGAAGAAAATGAAGAAATCATAGGGAAAAAAACAAAAAAAACCCAACATCAAGATGTTTTCATATTTTAATAGAATTTAAAGGGTAGAACACTCATCTGTATCTTCATGGAGGAACAGTTTAGCTTGTGGAAATAAACATCTCAGTATTTCATTTTTCTACATCAGGGGTTCCCAAAGTGGGGCGCATGTACATACCCCCAGGGGTACTTGGAAGAAGCCCAGGGAGTACTTGAATTTCATTTTTTTTTTTCAGAAAAATACATTAAATAAGTCATCATGTACCAGATACAAAATAAATAATGAGAATTAATGCTGAAATATAAAACACAATAAATACATTCATATAATAGTTTTATTGTCAATCATGTTGTTTAAGCTTTGGTAACATTTTAAGAACATTTCTATTTTATATTATTCAAAATGAGTTCATTTGAGTAGCTATGTTGTTTGTTTATTTATTTATTTGTTTATTTATTTGTTGTTTGTTTTTTGATGAAAGGTTAATTTATTAATTAATGACCAATTATTTATTTTTCTTATCAATGAAAGAAGGAAGAGGGCACCTTTCAGTTTATATTTTGCACACAAAATTTACTTTATTTTTTTTATTATTATTATTATTTTTTATGTATTACAGTTAAATATATGTTGTTTGTTTACAAATTTTTGAAAATATAAACAGACACCTTTGGCACAGGAGCAAATTTCACCACATTTTTTTCAATCAAAAATGCTGAAGTATATTTAAGTATAGTTTAAGTATATTTCAGGGGGTACTCCACTGTAAAAAGTTTGAGAACCACCGCTCTACATCAGTGATATGTTTCTGATGTATCCAGTATTTTATGGTAATAACTACAATGAGCCTTTTGACTGAATGGGTGGGGGTTAAAACCCTTCCAAAATAAACTTAATTTTCTGGAAATGGACCCATTCAGATGATGCCACTTCCTAAACACATCTTCATTCTGTCAGTGATCGCTGTAAATGTCGCCCCCTGCTGTTGAGCTGAAGAATTACAAACAACGGTTTGTGTCGCATGAGTGAAATGGAAATTAAAACGTTTAAAACATTTATTTAAAAATACATCTGATGACAGAAATATTGCATGTTACAAGAGTATGTGATGAATACAAGTGCAGAATTGAATGAGAATGAGCTGAGGAAAAGTCCAAAACTGGTCTATTAATGGAAATGAAATAAACACATGTTCAGACTGTATGAATTCAGAGAATGTCCTTTGGTTCAGTTCATCCTTTAGTATCTTAACATACTAAAGGTGAAAAAGTTTGAATCAACAACTGTTTTGATGAAAAATAAAGGAAACAATTTTATTCACAAGCCGAAAAAAGCATAAAATGACTTAAAACTAATAACAATGTACATTTGTTTTGTTTTGTTTTTTCTTTGAAATGACCTTAAGCTCTTGTACAAAGCAGTCATGTTTTTACATCAACAAAAGCACAAAAACCTCATAAGCATAAAGCACAACTTGAATCAGTGAGAATGATGAAAGTTTGAAAAGTTGGGATGAAAAACCAGGCAAGTCTGAAGCTTTGGGTCCAACAGTTATAGAAAGGGTTCAACAAAACAAAACAAAAAAAAGACATTTAAAGAACCTGAACGAGTCCCATCATCAATGAAGAGTTCAGTGAAATTCACTGCTGATGTGAAAGGACTTTGGTGCAAAAACACATTAACATTGAAAACCAAAACTCCTTCAAAACCTGAAACTCTGTGGACATGAACTAAAGGAGGGGGACGTTGGACAGACTGATGAGTTCATGAGTGAATTCACAGCTGGAGTCATTAAACTACAAACATGTCTTCAGCTCTTTGACTGTTAAACGTCTGTGTTTTTGACGATACCAAACACCGACACTTACTTTTTTAAGGTGGAATACTTTTCTTTCATGAGTTAATGATGGGAATCAGTTTGTTCATCGGTTTGTTTTCATAGTCTTTGGTAATAAGTGGATCATCACAAACTGTGGATGTCCTACTTCCTCACATAGAGAAAGTAATGTTTTTAAGAGTCAAAAAGATGAAAATCACCCATGTTTATGGACCTGATATGGTCACAGGAATAAAGAAGACGTGACTTTGTAAAATGGGGTTAAACCTTAGAAGGAGGAGGTGGTTGATGTGGATAGTCGGGTGAATATTAGTCTTCTATTTTTGTTATTTTAATCCTTTCTGTGACCCTTTCCACAGTTTTATTTGTGTCCACATCAAACTAAAACTTAACATGATATTGTCATGTAAATACAACATTTCTATACTAATACTATCGCAGGAGACCCCAGAGGTGTTTCGGCAGCCCCCCCGACCTGGTTGATGAATGAGAACCACCGACCACATAGACTGAGAATTATAGTTTACATTTGTTTTACATTTTCCAAACTCAGGTACAGCTCGAGTAAACTTGACACATGGTTTCTTATTGAAGTTGTTCGTTTTGTTCCGTCTACGTTAAACTGTAGAGCGTCCTCACATGGTAAATGAGGAGCCGTTGTCACTGGATCCATCCACAGAGCGCCGAGTGGACACATAGATCTCTGAGGTGACTCTGGAGAACCTTCGGGGGGCAATGTATCTCTTCCCCAGGCACCAGAGGTCCTGGACGATCCTCCTGAAGTGGTTCCTAAACTTCACCCCTATGAAGGCGTACAGCACTGGGTTCAGGCAGCAGTGCAAGTAGGCGAGGGTCTGCGTGACGGTCTTGGCCGTCTGTAAGTTGTCCACCACATTGCAGTCCTCCTGCTCGAACATCCTGACAGTATCGTAAAACAGTGTGATGTTGTAGGGTAGGTGACAGGTGATGAAGACCACCACCACGGCAAGAACCACTCGCACTGCCTTGTGCCTCTGGAAGTTTCTGGCTCTCAGAAGGGTGACGATGATGCTGGTGTAGCAGAAGACCATGATGAGCAGTGGCAGAAAGAAGCCCACCGCCAGCTGAGTACTGGGGACCACCACCTTCATGACCATGGCTGTGCTGTTGTTGTCAAACTTCAGTTCGCATACGTTTTGGGGCTCGGAATTTTGGGTCGTGTTGTCATGAAGCAGTATGCCCATGCTGTGGGAGGGTGTGTAGCAGTGGTAGAAGTAGAAGGTGGGCACAGACAGCAGCAGAGCGCAGACCCAGACGATGGCACAGATGATGCGACTGTAGGGCAGCGAGCGCAGACGGAAGCTGCGACGGGCCTGGACGATGGCGATGTAGCGGTCAGTACTGATGCAGGCCAGTAGCAACATGCCGCTGTACAAGTTCACGCTGTAGGAACCACGCAGAAGCTTGCAGGCCACGCCCCCCATTGACCACGATGTCAGCTCATTGTAGACGATGAGGGGCAGAGACACCACAAACAGCAGGTCGGCGATGGCCACGTTCAGCAGGTAAACATCAGTCATGGACTTGGTCCTCTTGTAGAAGGCGTAGGTGACGATCACCAGGCTGTTTCCAAGGAAGCCAAGAACGCAGATGATGGAGTGGATGTACGGGCCCACCACCTGCTCCACACTGTGGTTGTTGTCATAAGAACAAGGTTCAACAAAACCACTTCCAGTATAATTATAATCATAATCATATTCATTTTCCTCTTCTGAGTAGGACATCATCTTGTTCTACTGTGAATGAGAAAAAAAACAAAGGTAAATGGTGATGGTGAAGTTCAACGGAATAAGTTTTATACTTGAAAGAAAGACAGGAAAAAAGAAAGCAAAGGGACACATATAAAATTAAGTAGAATTAATTACATCACCAGTTTCCAGTTAACAGATCCGAGTTAAACTGTGTAATTTGTTTGGGATTCTGTGCCGGTTCTACAAAGTTCTACGCAGTGAATACCACTACAGTCAACCCAGACAACTGCAAGAACTTTGACTAAAACTGACTCTATTGAGAGAGCAAAGACCAAGAGTTACCTCTGCTGTCGAGGCTAAATTCCTGAAAGTTTCCAGCCTCAGAAACCACAGATGAACAGCACCTCAGCAGAGTCCACACAAATGCTTCAAAGTTCAAGCAAAACAAGTGGATTATGTCATGCCTTCAAGGCCAAGGTTCAAGATTCAAGGTATCTGTATTATCCCCAAGAGGTAATTTGATTTACAGCCATCAGTGAATGAACAACCAACATCAGCCATCCGAGAGGAACAAATACTGATAGAATCCCAATTTACCTGCACACTTTCACAAAACCCAACCAGTGAATTTTCTGTTTAGTAAAAAGCAACAGACTCAATGAAACAGTGTCAACATTAAAACCAGAAAAATACATGTGCTGATGTGTTTTCTTATGGCATCAAGTTTGTCGCTGATAACAGAAGCCAGATACTTGCACTTGAGTGGTTTCTCCTAAAATTAATGCACATCGCCTTTATTTTTACCACACTGATGTTCAAGAAGGACAATTCACACCAGTTTTCTTTTTGTTGTTGAAGAAGAAGAAGCTTGGACCAAGAAACAAGGAACAAACATTAGACCAGTGGAAATCTCTACCTTGGCCCGATGACTCTATGCCTTTGTGAACAGATGGTTTCTACCCATGTGGTTCCGCTGTGAACCACATGGAGGAGGAGGTGTGATGTTGTGAGGTTGCTTTTCTGGTGACACAGTGATTTTTGCAATTTTCAAAGCACACTTAACCAGCAGGGCAACCACCACATTCTGCAGAGACGTGCCCATCCCATCTGGTTTGTATTTAATGGGACTATCATGTTTTCCAACAGAGCAACGACCCCGGCTTTGTAAGGACTATTTGACCAAGAAGGAGAGTGATGGCGTCAGTGTCACATGGCCTGGCCTCCACAATCATCTCACTTGAACCCAACTGAGATGTTTAGGAGCTGGACTTTGATGGCAGAGCAGAGGTGAAGCCTTTGGGAACTTCCAAGTAACAGCCTCATGAATCTCATATGTGACCATGTGATCTCTTTATTGACATTTGACTTGGCCAGTCCCATCTGTGGGTCCATTGACATAACCATAACAGTCAGATTACTGGGAGTAATCGGATAATTGTAATAATCAGACCTAACACATTTACATGCGCTTAAGAAATGCCATAATTGAAAAAGCCTGGTTTAGACACTTCAGTCCATTATCGGAATTTTTCTGGAGTACGTACGTATGTAGTGATGGTCGACTTAAAGTTCCTGTGGTCTTCCGCTCATATTTGACTATATATCTTCCGTTCTGTACATTTACACATGCGCAAAAGAGCAAAATAAATTACATTAACCTGTACACGTGCAGGAAAACATCAGAGTATTGAGGAGAAATCCAGGTGTGTTAATCTGATTTCTCATAATCAGATTACTGCCATTATCTGATAAAACATATTAGATTGCATGATCACTTGACTAACTGGACAACTCCAGAAATCAGATATTGACTAGAGTATTGGTGTGCATGTAAACAGGCTCACTGATACAATGACAAGGTTCTGTTAAGTCCTTAAGGATCTAAAATATTGAAGAAAAAAACCCCTTCTGCTTTAACAGTTTTCTGTTTATTATGAAATTAGATATATATTCACATATATAGTTTTATCTATATATTGTTTTTTGCTCAGGGCAATATTTTCCCTTTTTCTCATCAGTGACACAGTTTGCATGATAAAAACAGCCTACATACATTTAATCAGGACATAAATGACTGTTTATTTCACTCTGACGTTTCTCTTGGTTTCATTCAGCTTGGTTTAAAACACATCATACACCTCAGAATATTATAATGAGGTGAAACTGGCATTAATGTCAACACTGCATACAATGGTGGAATAGGAGGCTTTGGGTTTGTTCTGCTGGTAAAATGTTCCACTTGCAGTGGTTTGAGGTGGTGGATGTTTTTTTTCTCAGGTGTCTCAAACTCAAAGGAAGTTTGCAGAGAATGAGGTCAGTTCATTCAATGACCCAGTTTATCACATAATCTGTGGTTTTTACTCAGCGCTCACAGCCTCAAATTACAATTGATTGCAGTAAGAAGAAAACTTGTTCTACTGGAGATGTTCATTGCTTCAGATTACATTCACAAATATCACATTTTTGTTTAAAACGTGACCAGAATGATTATTTCCAAAAAAAAAAAAAAGTTCTGTTATGAGCTTGCTTTAATTACAGGGATGTTCTGTCTCATTAAAAGTAGTCTCAAAGCAGAAACAACCAGAGTTCCTCAAATGCCTCATGTTCCTGCTCTGTACTTCTGCAGCTGAAGGTCTCTCTGATGATAAACTGGATGTCTGCTGCTCAGTTTGTCACCTCTGACTTCCCTTATTTCAAATGTCAGATGAAGATAAACAGCAGGTGCAGACGTCAGTGTCTCAGGTGATAAAATGAAAAAGAAATTAAACCAAAAACATTAGTTTCTCTGTTTAATGAATGAAAAAGCTGCCGTTTTTTCTTCTGAAGGTGATGTTGAGGTTTTCTCCCTGAGGAGCAAGCTGTTTTAATTGTTAGAACCAGTAGATGATGTATTAGTCCATCACTACTTCCTACATCTGATCTGAGGTCTGTGGATGGGTTTGTGTTGATTTAGCGTGATTTGGTGTCTGAGGTCGAAGGTCAAAAGATCTGCTTTAAACCACAACGGGATCAAATTAAGTTCAGTCCCTTTGAATCCGGATTAAATTTTTTGATTAATTTGACATAAAAAAACTCATTAAAAACTGAAATAACGGCATCACCTTTTTACCAAAGAACGGGTCACAGAAACAGACTGAAAGGACAGAGGTAAAAATGAAAAATAAAACTGCTGCACAGTCTAAAAGCCTTAATACACATTCATTTATTTCATTATTTGTCACAACTTCATAAACTAATTTCTCTTGTTTAGTATTTTTGCATTATTTTGTTTGGTGTCAACAAATCTATTTTATGATTATTAAATTTTGACTCGTCTACATTTAACTAAATAAACTCAGATTTAACCCATAAAGACACAAACAGCCAACGGCGACACAAACTATCTACAGATGTAAACTGTTTAATACCTGTCGATCCACTAACCTTATCAATCCATGTAAATAATTGGTGTAAAATACAGTTTGTCATCTTTTCATGGTCATCAGATATGACC
>JAPQRP010000018.1:19703289-19714772 GCA_037367295.1 Apogon hyalosoma
CAATAGATTTATAAATGTTCCAGAATAAAGAAGCTGTAAAGTGAATTAATGTGCAGACAGTGTTTTTGAAGTAAACTCCATTGTCTCATTAAATCTGTAGACTGTATCTGAGAACCTACAGCCAGCATTTTAACTTAATTTTTCTTTATTAGTGACTCAAACTTGGTAAAGTTTCACTACTTTTATTCTGGAGGTGCTTTACTTGTAGACCAGTGAAATACAACACTGTACTGACACCCCCACGTCAGCGGCAATAAACACAGATGACAGCATAAAGTCACATAAATATACCAAGAACAGACAAATATGAAAGAAGACATAAAAACACCAAAATAAAAATGTATCAATGCTCCAACTTCAGCTGTTTGTTTGGAGAGAAAGGAAAATGTAAATGCATTGTTTCTACATTTACTGGTCCTGCAACATTCACCTGATGATTCAAACACACTTCCCTCAGTTTAACTACAGTCACAGAAATTATTAGACCATCCTTGTTTTCTTCAAATTCTTGTTCATTTTAATGCCTGGTATAAGTAAAGATACATTTGTTTGGACAAATATCATGATAACAACAAAAATAGCTCATAACAGTTTAATTTCAGAGCTGATATCTATCCATTTTCCATGTTTTCTTGATAATAACCAAACTCACTTCAGTTCTGACATCAATATCTATGGCATTGAACTGACAAAAACAATGCTTTTAGGCATTCCATGTTTTCTTTTCTGTCTGTTTTACTCACATGATACACACAGGACTTAGTACCTGATTGCATAACCATTGTTTTTGATGACTTCTGATGGTCTAATAATTTTTTTCCGTGACTTTATATGACATGTGACTGTAAAAACCAGTGCAGAATGAATCTATTACAAGACGCAAACACGCTGCATTTGATTTTTTTGTTGAGACAGAAAGGCATCCAGAGGAATAAAGTGGATTTATTCTCTAATTTAAACAAATTAATTTCTCAACCTTAACCTGAAGATTTTATCAAATGTGTTTAACAGCAGCAGAAACAGTTTAGCTCTTTAGTCTGAATGTATCAATAAAAACAGAGTGTTTCTGGATTGTATTTGTGCATTTATATAAACCTCAGTGACACTGTGAAGTTCTTGTGACCATAGTATCATTAACACATGGTTCCTCCTCTGCTGGTTCTATGCAATAGAAGCGTTAGTATTACATGTTCAGCTCTGCTCTTTCCACCGCTTCATAACTCATACACAGCTTAAAATAAAAAAGACTGTGACATGTCGGAGATGTATTTTTACATGTTCAATCCGTCTATATAAATTAATATGTGATCCATGCGTTTCCTATAATAATAATACATTTTATTTATAGGTGCCTTTCTTGGCACTTAGGACACCATTCAGTAAACAAGGAGAGTATAAAACAAGTAATAAAACATAGAGTAAAAGTAAAAAGCAGGTTAAAAAATTGGACAATGCAATTGTGTTTACAAAGAGAAAGCTGGTGAGGTAGAGCTGGGTGTCATCTGTGTAGCAGTCAAAATTGCTATTTTATTTCCAAAATATGTTGCCAAGGGGAAGGAGGTAAATGATAAAAAAGGAGGCAGCCCAGAACAGACCCCTGGGGCACCCCTGAAGTAACTGGGAAAGGCTGGGGTGTGAAAGATTTAAGCTGAATAAACTATGTGCATTAGTTCAATTAACTCCTGTTACATGCTTGTTTTTGCTTTCCTATAATTTAAGATCTGTAGTTGTTATACTTTGACATTTAGAAGCATTGCGAAAACCCAGAACTTACTTTTCTTTGCACATTGAGTGTTTTTTTTTTTACTTTGTGTTTTTGTCAGTGTGTTTCTCATACTATATCCACAAATGGATTCACAGGTGGCTCTTTTCGACGTTCATTTTATCATTGTGAAAACCAACAAAATCTTTTCCTTGACAGTGTGCTATGTCTTTTCTTAGCAATTTGAACCACGATAACAAAAAATCCCTTTCCATTTATTTTCAATAAAATTATTAAAAAGATATAACACTTTTTTTCCCCAAACTGCTGTCCATTGGAGATCATTTACAACCAGTTCACTATATTTACCACAAATTCAGCTGTATTTGTACATAAAATTTATATCAGCACATTCATACCAGTCTCCTCTTATTGAAAACTAACAAATTTTGATTTGAGGAACCACCTGAGACTCAGAAATTTCAGTTTGTCAGTGTCTGGTTCACTGAGAGTAGTGGTAGGAATCAACATAGCAGCCATGTATAAAGGGCAGGAATCGCCATAGCAACCACATAAAGAGTGGGAACCACCATAGCAAACTTGTATATAGGGGTCCTTAGTCTACTGTGTCTCTCTTTGCGTCTAATAATTGTCAAACTTCATGTGATCATAGTGTTAAATTCTTCTTTCTTTCTATTATAAACTTTATATATTTATTTTTATTGCGTTTAGTTTCCCACATATAATGTTATTGTAAAACCATGTGTATAGATATAAATCTTCAGGAACAGAATGTCCCCTGAGGATGGTTTTATTCATCTTAATTTAAGGTTTCATTTGGCAGAATAGACACTGGTTCATTAAAACTGTACAGACTTAAATACAAACAAGGCACACAGATGCATGCTGGGAGTGTCAGGGCACATCCTCCATGTAGTCAGCTCCATGGCTCTGGCTGAGCTGGGAGACGCTCAGATCCTGGGTGGTTTCATCAAACTGTAGAAACAATGATCAAAATGAAGCCTTTAACATGCGAAGGTTAGAACAAGATGGATCTGTTCTAAACTACTGCGTCTCCTCACCTTGTCACTGGCGTCTGGTCCCTCGATGGAAACCTCCTCGATCTCCTCACCGATGCTCAGCTCACTCTTGGACAGATCCGACCGATGACTAAAACACCGACACATTTAGACAATTTTAACAGCAGAGGTATATTAAATGAAAACAACATGATGAATACACATAAACTCACTTCTGATGACAAATTACACTGGAAATCTTGATATTTTTTTTGTCAACAATTGAAATCAAATGTAAAGGTTTGGGAAGACATAAAATCATAACTCATTTCTTTGTGTTAGACATTAACTCTATTTATACTATTTATAAAAGACAAACTGTCACAACCTAGTTCATAAATCTATAAACCACGACAAAAGGTAAATAGTAAAGTTTTAGTGGATTTAATTTACACTGACATCTGGTGAACTTACACTGACTAAAATAACCATTCAGACGACAGGCTAAAAATATAATAAAGTTTAATATTAAGTCTCACCTGTTGAAATCGTCGTCATATTCGACGTCATCGTCTATGGGAAAAAAGTTCAATGTTAAAGAGTCTGGAAAGTTCAAGTTAAAGTTGAGGTTCATAACTAATTCATAATGAACAAAGACATTCATCAGTGTCAGAAAACCAGCTCGACCTGTGGTTCAGACTGGTTCTAAAGACTGCAGACCTGGTGAATCAGACCAACTGTAGCCCCAGACCTGGTTCAGCGTGTCAGTATTGAGTTTCAGTTACAATAATGATAAAAAATATAAATGACTGTTGAGCATATATAGGTTTTTAAGCTCCAAAAGTGAATGGTTCTATACACTGAAACTTTACAGGGCTTTTATTTTGAAACAGTTAAGGAAGTGCTGAGTGTGTATTAAAAGTATAATGTAATAATTTCATTGTCATTAATTGGATTCACCATTTCTATTACTAAAACAGAGGAGATAATAAGTTAAACCTCCTTCAGTGAAAGGCCTGGACACTATCTGAGGAAATACAGTGGGCGACACTTGGATGGATTTATTTTTCCATGTGTCCGTACTCATTAACACAAAGTAGAACAGAAATAACTGACCTAAATGCAGAGACCCAGTTTTATCGTTGGGTGCCTTCGAGTCTCTGAATCCTTTTTCTCTCGAATGTGAAGCCCCTGCAAAAAACACACAAAAAAAAAACATTAAAAAAAAACAAGTCATATCTGGTTCTGAACGTTACTGACAGAGAAGACTGACAGCTTTGGGAGAAAAGCCTCATGGGAAGTGGAGTTTTTGGACCAGCAGACCTTCATCTGACATTGGTTAAATTCTGTCTCTATGTCAGATGAAGTCCACTTGAAACCAGACAAACTGTGGAAAATCAGACCGTTTCTGCTGTGGGTGGAATCAGACACGCTGTTTCCTCCTCCTCCACCTCGTGTTGGAGCTGCTGCCTCCATCAGGGACCCCACCGGACTGTCTCGGGCTCCTGACACCTCCGCCTTCCTGTAGACAGAAGACATCAGGTCAGCTGAGGACCACAAA
Source organism: Apogon hyalosoma (assembly GCA_037367295.1). Lineage (NCBI taxonomy): Eukaryota > Metazoa > Chordata > Actinopteri > Kurtiformes > Apogonidae > Apogon > Apogon hyalosoma. The sequence continues at coordinate 19,707,572 of JAPQRP010000018.1, forward strand.
CACACCACTAGGAGGATGACTTTTATAGTGGGTCAAAGAGGAAGTCTGATAGAAAGCGGCGATGGATGAGGAACACAGACCCAACACCCCACCCTTCAACCTAAGACCAGATCTACTTGGAACCACAGTATTACATGAAGTAGACATGGTGGTCAGAGGGTGGGGCTTACACCTGTATCTCACCTGGGTTCAGATAGGAGGTCCTGCTCACCCTCTGAGTCTGCAGCCAGGACAGACAGACTGAGACCAGAGACAGAGACAGAAGAAACTGATGAGGAGGAGTAAAACGATCCTCAAAGTGATCTAGACCTGACCGAGTCCAGGCAGAGCCAGTTGGCTGATAGAGTCACGGATGAGCTGCATAAAGATCCTAATCTACAAAACCTGCTGCTCTCATAAAAACCTTTTTTCCACCAACATGATTTTGTTAGCTCAGGTCCAGATTCTGCTCAGTTTGTGGATCTGCTGAGAACCGTGTCTTTGTGTCAAGGGTTTAACACAGATCATGAATCATTTGGCCACAAATCGATGCTGGTGTGACATTTAAAACCAAACCGGTTCAGTGGAAAAGAGGTGAAAGACACGTTTAAAATGTATTCAAAATATAAACACAGGCATGATGAAAAACACCCGCTGAAGAGGTTTGTGCTGTAGAAGTTAATCTGAAAACTGAAGAACCACACACAGCTGGATGTGGGAGTATCTGCATGAAGATTCACTGTGAGGGTCTCTGAGCTCAAACGGTTTTGGATTTGGATGAGGTCACCTTTGGACTAGACTCAACCCCTGACCTCCAAGCACTGCCCTACAAGTAAGTCTGATATTTTCCAGTCCCATCATACTTTTATTTTGACAGAGGTTCAGATAATTCACTGTGACAGAAGAAAATACAGAGCGGGACATTCAGTCAACGTGTCTTAATAGAATCTGAAGACACCTCATCTCCAAATGTAGCATAACCCTCACTGTGGTCCTCACACAAACACACACCACACAGTCCTCAGGTCACATGACTCGTGTTGTCTCAGCGTCGACTCAAGGCCTGGAGCCCATTGACCAATCAGAGCCTGAAGCCTCTGGTGATGTCACAGACGGCGTGTCAGAGCAGATCAGGTTTAGACGGTGAAATGTCTGTTTAACTGTCAACACTTACTCTATCGCTACATCACTAATGCATGCTGGGAAATCAAACAGCAGCCCTGACACAACAGTACAGAGAGAAGTTTGGATTCAGGGGTATATGGTAGAAAGATTTCATGAAGTAAAGACAGAAATAGACCTCATGTGCAGCAGGGAGCAGTAAACAGGTCACTGAGATTCACATCCAGGACGGAACTGGTTTTACAGACACTGGAGGCCTTTTTAGTTTCATTCTTCAGTCACATTTTGTTTAAACACTAAAACTCCTCAGTTCGAGTCTTCGCACCATACAACCCTGAGGTCAGACTTCTCCAGGTATCCACACAACAGGTCACAGGTCAAAGCTCATTTGTGGTTAAAGAGGCGTCACTCTGCGGCGTCAGTGCAGATCAGGATGTGTTTTAATGGGTCAACACTAGTAGGACTGATGCATCCTAGGACACATCAGTCCACCCCACAGCAACATGTGGAGGATGTTTAGGAGTGAACCTCCCCCTCATGCTAAGATCGGAGTCATCTGATTGGACGGCGGACACCGTGCAGACTCACTCGCTGAGGCTTTTGCCTCGTCTCATGGGGGAGACGACCAGGCCGCAGAGACGGTCCTCCATCAGAGGGACCACCCTGCAGGGCGAAGGGGAAGGACAGAGACAGAGACATAGAAGAAGAGGCAGCAAGTGCTGGTTCAGACTCCACTGGGTCATCTGCCTAAAATCAGCCACATATCAGCCTGATATTCAAATCAAAACAGCCCAAAATCAACCTGGAGGCAGAACCATATTAGCCCAAATTCAGGCCTGATATCAGTCTGATCACAAGCCAATATCAGTCCAGTCCAGCGGCTTGCTGAGTGGCTCAAAATCTTCTTATGCGTTGCTAAAACTAATTGAACCTAAACTGAATAAGAAATAAATAAATAATTTGAATGAAAAATAAAAACTCATAAAAACGTAACAGCTATAGCAACTCAGTATCATAAACACAGTTTGGATGACATTGTTGGTTTTCATGCTCATTCCCACTGGTTGGTAAAAACTTCCTTCAAATCCAGGAGATGAATTTATGATTCTGTAATGATCTGATGTGACACTGACCCTCAGTACAAATAAAAATATGGTGGAGTCTGAACCTGGGTTGAACATAAAGAACAGGGAAAGGATAATGTACCTGAAAAGACAGAAAGACAAGACGAAAGGACAGAAGACGACGAAAAAGAAGAGCTGCAGAGAGAAGGAAAATAGGAAATAGGCCTGTCCAACTGTCTGTCCTCTCAGACAGAAGACCAGAGGACTTAGAAGGACTGCTCCGTTAAACCCGCCCCTGATGGAAACTCACCGGCCGTACGTCTTCTGAGGTTTGGGCATTGGATCATCAAAAAATGAGTCTCCGTCCTCCAGATCGTCCTCCACCTCCAGGTCCACACGATCCCTTCTCAGACCGGATCTGAGGGCAGCGTCTCCTTTACCCGGAGAGATGACTGGGTCAGTGTCCTGATGGGCAACGAACACAATGAGGAACAGAATCAAGAGTCAGAACAGGTCCTGGTCTACAGTGACAGATTCAGATCAGACTGTAAATGATGGAAGCAGCAGGTGAGTTAGTGCAGCAATTGATCTGAGGTCAGTTACAGTGACCTCCTCCTAATAACCTGATCCGAAAAGCCCTCACATCACAGATAACCCAGTCCAGTCTCCAGACCAGGTTTGTCCCCCACTAGTCCAGCAGTCTGAGCCCAGACTTAGTGACATAAGCAGTATGTGTTGAGTTAGTAAAGAAGAGAGGAGGTGGTTAATCAGACAAACATCTGTAAATGATCATAATAATCAGTGGATGTGAGGGTCAGTCTGTAGATGGATCAGCTGATGGATTCATGGATCTCTGCTACTGTTACCTGAGCTGTGGTCTGACTCAGTCCTCTGAGATTGGACCCTTTATACCTGGGGATCTGTGAGGACAGGACACACACACCTCACACACCTGGACACACCTGACCTGACTCGTAACATATGAACATTATCTCTGAGAGACGTTCCAGTTCATCCTTAAAGGTCAGAGATCGGAGCTCTGTTCAGGTCTTCAGAAAACTGTTCAGGAAAACCTTTTCTACATGGATGAGTGTTTGCGCACAGAGCGGTCTTAAATGTAAAAATATACGAACATCATCAAGTCTTAAACGTAAAAGCACACAATGGTCACTGAGTCTTAAAAATAAAAATATGCAAATGTCAGTTGGTCTTAAAGTTAAAAACCTGTAACATGTAAACATCACTGGGTCTGAATCCATCACCTTTTAAAAGCCGAATGTGCCCGAGTGTCTGCTGGAGTCATGTGACGTACCTTACTAATCGGGGGTGAGGTGGTCCGGTCCTCTATTAACACGCTGTGAGGCTGAACAGCGTCTGCAGAGTCCGCGAGCACCTGAACACAACACACATCTCACATTACCACCTCACACATTACTATCACAAGAAGATTTATTATAATTATTCTACATGTTGTGATCATTACCACAGATCTGCACTGGGTGAAGAGCCGCTTGTAGAGACTCACGAACATGTGGAAGTCATACGCTGCGGAAAGAACGACGCATTACACAGTCACTACAACAGGTCAGAAGTACAGCTGACATGGTATAGAACATCCCATCTGATCTGAGCTCTTACTTCTACTGAAGGATTTATCTGCGGCTCTGAGCTCATCAGTGATGAACCTCTCCAACATGTTCCTGAAAAAACACACACATGAGCCTGACAGTGAAGGCAACATGGATGTTACATACATGTCAGTTTATCGTACTTGTTCATGTTGGGGAATAAATCCCTGAAGACAGACTGCAGGTCATCTTTTGTCACCGAGCCGCTCCGATCCTGGACAAAAGACGAACTCATCAGCGTCTGAACACAGTAGGCTGCGATTGGACACGCACTGATCAGATGACAACACTCACCTTGTCATAGAAGTCAAACTTCTTGCGGGCGAGTGTGATCTGTTTCTGTGTTGGTTCCTGAGAAAAACAAATCAAACATTCACAAGGGGAGCTCAGGATGAACATGTACATACAGCCATGTACAGAAACAATACATGAAATGTGACTTTTCTATTATAAATCGTTCCATATGTTTTCTATGTATTTATATTCAGTCACAAGAGCCTTCAAGTACATGCATCATGTGATTATTCGCATGTTCAACTAAATACATTATATCAAAGTGATTTTCTTATGGAGATGTACAATGAATGCATCATTTTAGTCTCATCTCATAGTAAACAAAGCAACATAAACACAACATGAAATAACTCCTACAAACAGCTGATCTACAGAGGATCCAGACAGTATGTTGAGTAACAACCAGCAAACCCCCAACAACAGTCAGTTCAGTTTCTCTAAACCTGAAGCCCACTCATCATTAACTATGACACGAAATGATGAAAAGGAAGGAGGAGCAATTAAAGTGTTTGCAAATCCCCACGTCGTCCTCCAACATTGATCTAAAACCCAGACATGTCCAGGTAGGAATCCTTTTACTCATTAAACTTATCAATTATCAACACAGCTGTTGATGAGTGTATTGGTCAAATCACTGATTAATCATTGCAGCTCTTTTTAGTGGATGGAATGATTTCTGCAACAGAAGGAATGAATGAACAAAACCAGGTTGGACATTAAGTAGTCTAATATCATGTTAGTAAATATAGAAATCAACTTGGCCAGTGGGAAAAAAAAGTTTGATTCTGAAGTTTGTGATGGAGGAATCTGAGGCGTGAACTGTCTCACTTGTCTCATGTCCTTCAAGAGTTGGACGTGTTCACTGGTGAGAAAATATTTCAGAATAAAGACACCTGATCTTGAGCACGAATGAGTTTTAGGTCAGTGTTAATGGCTGCACAATCTGAGAGAATGAGTCTGAGCACAGTTGGATAAACAGCAACAACAGCATCAACTGTCACAATGTGATGCCAACATGAGTGCTTTGTTCATAAAGGTCAAACCAGACGTGAAGCCTTCCAAACCAAAAACCAGCTCTATTCAAGCTGCCTTTGTGTTGCACCAAATGAAAAATACGGCCGTTCTAGTCATCTGCTGGAAAATGTCGATGATGTGACTGTTGTACAGATGGTTAGCGTTTGTCTCTGTGAACGTGGACTGATCTAAGGCTGTGGATGTTGTCATCACGTTGAGGTCGTGTTTATCATGTCACACAGACGACGACAAACCACAAAAAAACACAAAGTGCTGAGCTGCAACTTTTACCACAGCTGAAGATGAAGAGGAGGTGGAGGAAGACTTGATTGCTGTAGCATGATTCTACTGCGTGATGCACATGCACATACACACAGTATGTGCATGAATAATATGATTTAAAAAAAAAAAAACAGGTCACCCAAAACAACAAATGCAACAATGAACTGAAAAAAAAAGCATCAGTAAAGAGCTAAATTAGAAACAAACTATTTATTTAAAGTTCCCACAGACATTGAAAGCTTCACCCACTAACTGGACAATTTATCAACAACTATCAATGACTGAGACAAAACCTCGACAAACCGAGATCAACAGGAAACACAGGGGCTCAACCCACTCTCACCTCATCACCGTGATGACCCAGCTCATAAAACACAGACTCACCTTTGAGATGCTTCCTCCTGCTTCTCCCTGTTCAAGCACAAAAAAAATTACTTAGACATTTATCTGAAAACACAAGTTTACACTTATAATCAACATAGTCATTGTTCATCTTCTGTTACATGGTTTATAAGGATGTTTTCGACTTAGGAACACATAAACCTGATGTTTTCTGAAATTAAAAAACTAAAATAGTATGTGAGAGTACATCTGTAGATTCACTGTGAATAAAACTACAACAGGATTGAATCAGCTGATAAATGAGTATATTTGTCTTACACACAACATCTACTGGTGACATGTAAATGATCAAATGTAGAAAAAAACAGCTTCATGGATTTGTTTTCATCAGTCAAAGAGGAAAAAGCATAAATGACTAAATGTGCGAAACCTCCGAGGACGCCGGCAGCTTGTCTTTGTGTCGTCCTCTCCTGACCAACTCTAAGAGCAGAGGAGAGTTTCTGTTCAGCTCTGAGTCTGACAGACCGAGTTCTTTGCAGACCAGGTCCCGACCGTCCAGTCCATTTAGCTGCAAATACACAAAAAACATTAGAACATTAGAACATCAGAATAACACAACATCTAATCCAGTCAAGTAAGCTGCAGACACACAAAACCCGACACTAAAATGACAAAACATCAACTAACAACAACCAGTCCAGTCAGTTCAGATGCAAACACGCAAAGCAGCATTAAACCATCAGAACAGAAAAAATCTGAAAAAAAAAAAAAAAAAAACAATAAAAACTAACAACACAACATCTCGTTCAGCTGCAAAATATCAACAAACAAGTCACAACAACAAATATCTAAACAACAAGAAAACTATTCAAAACAACAGCAGAAAATGCCATTCAGTCGAGTCCATTCAGCTCCAAGTACACAAAGAAAAAAAATCGCTGTTAAACAATAAAACACCAACAAACATCAATGAGCATCTATACAACAGAATGTCATGTTCAGCTGCAGACACGCAGAACAATATTAAAACAACAGAACATATATAACAACAAAGCAAAAACATAACACAACATCTAGGTTAGTCTGTTTGCCTTCAGACACGGAATATCAAAAGTGCATCACAACACAAAACATCTAAACAGTAAAAAAGTCATCACAGCACAGGAGGCGACCTTTGACCTTTTGAATACAAATCACATCTCATTGTTTTATCCTGTTGCACTTGTGTGTAAAATTGTGCGATAATTAGTGTATAAATGAGTTATGGACACGTAGTGATAGTGACCTTTGTCCACCACATTCTAAGCTGAGGTCGACATGGAGCAGGTTCGGGAGAATTAGACGGAAACTGATCAAAGAAGTTCAGACATTCAGATACAGTGGCGGAAAAAATTCTTACACCATCAAAAGTCATCAAAAACAATGTTTATGCAATCAAGTACTAACTCCTGTGTGTATCATGTGACTAAAACAGAC
>JAPQRP010000018.1:19728900-19749679 GCA_037367295.1 Apogon hyalosoma
TGATTCACCAGTAAAACCCATGGAGTTGGATCAGTGACAGTGGATGGAGACACTGGGTTTATGTTCAGTTAATGATATCTTTGCTGAAAAAGTCACTTTTTTCTACATTTTTCTCTCTTTTGATATGATAACCTTTGAATTTACTCTGAGCTTTAATGAACATCTACATGGTCTGTAAATAAAATATAGAAAAATACACAATTTACAGTGGGAAAATGCAAAATAAAGAGGATAATGTTATAATAAATGATGATAAATCACTTAAGTTTAACCCATAAAGACCCAAATATTTACCAGTGATCAAAATCATTTACTGATATAAAAAGGTAAATCACTGTTGACCCACAAATTCCATAAATCAATGGAAATAAATGTTGTAAAATGCAGTTTTTAATCTTTTCATGGTCATCAGATATGACCCTTTGGACATTCTGAGGCTCCGTAGTGAACGTGGAAACACCGTCATCTTCTAGAACATTGATTCACCAGTAAAACCCATGGAGTTGAATCAATGACAGTGGATGGAGACACTTGGTTTATGTTCATTTAATGATATACTTTACTGAAAAAGTCGCTTTTTCTTAAGTTTTCTCTGTTTTCGGTATAATAAACCTCAAACGTAATCTCAGTACATGATCAGTAAATTAAATATCAAAAAATACCCGAGTTTCACGGAAAAAAATGTAAAATGGAGAGAAAAATATGATAAATGGAGATAAATCACTTAAGAAAGGATAAATCTAGAGAAAAATTCATTTGGGAACTGTCACAAAAGTAGCTCTGGGTCTTTAAGGGTTAATGAGCCCCGTCATGATGTTTTAGTAGCCATTTGCTCACTGGGTGTGTGCATTGATATGTGTTGATAAAATGAGGTCAGTTGAACCTGAATGTACTGAATGACCAGGTCTGAACATCAGTAGATTCTTTTTCTCATGACACAGACATATTCAGAGACGATAATACCAGGATTCATCCAGATCAGACTGTGAAAGCGTGGTGCTGGTGTCATTTGCACACATGGACTGGCCTCCACAGAGTCCAGACCTGAATCCCATTGAGAATCTTTGGGATGTGATGGAGAAGACAAAGTATGGCCGTGGAAAATGTTGTAACATCTACTGTGACACCGCATAGAAACATAGTGCAACATAAAGAACACCATAGTGAACGTGTCCTGTAGTTAAAGCTAAATGCCGTTAAATAAAATATTGCATGAGAGACTTAGAAGAAAAAAATAGTCCAAAAATACAGAGTAATAAGAGCATTTCTAGACTTGATGGTTTAGTCTCAGCTTGCACCAATATCCTGCTTTCATGCCTATTAACTACATTTCTGTTGTAAATCATGAACGTGTCTTCTTTGTGCTTTTCCTGGATCTCATTGTCTGCAGCTTCCACGAGGGTAAATCATTAAAAGTAATCACATCAAAGCCCCGTACTGCAACATACTTACTGGCATCGTAGGGGAAACAAATATGCCTAACGTGTACATGAAAACGAATATTTCGAGGCAGTGCGGTATGGGCTGAAAGACACAAAACACATGCACACGTTCACAGTTGAATCAGTTGGTGATGACACCTTCTCCTCTTTGTGATAAAAATTACTCAACCAGATGGTGTGTGGGTAAATTAAAAGAGTAGGAGAGGAGCAGCAGAAGACACACACACACACACACACACACACACACACACACACACACCTATGAAAGTTGAATTCCTGACGAAGGGGGCGTCGGTGTGTTTTAAAGCCTGCGTGTGCACGTTTTCTTTTTTTTGATCATGACACACTCGGTAAAAAGAGCTACATTTGGCTCAGCATTTACATGTTTGCCCTTTTACGTGCAGAGCTGTTGTTTTCACCCCAAATGCAAAAAAAAAAAAAAAAGTCTTGAAATTAAAACCACCTGTAAATCACTCAAACATTCAGATTACATATGTGTTTAAGCACCGCGATGAAAGTCAGAGAAAGCAACAGCAAAGTCAGGCACGTCTACTTATTTACATACATGAATAGCAAAATGATATGATTACTGGTTAAATATGTAACAATACACATTCAGGTTAAATCTTTAATAACTAAGGACACCTCATTTAATTTCGTGGTTACAAAAAGCAGCAATCGCAGCCTATAATTTACATCTTAATTACACTGTACAGAAAGTTCTATATCCTGTTATTAAGTGGCTACTTTATATTTAACTTTTCACACCACCATTTTTCATCCCCATCCTGTTTCCATTATCTCAAAGCTACAAACATATGATGATCTAATTGAATATGCTGCATCGCTGTAGATTAAATCAAGTACCATGAACAGCAGTAAAATTAGCTATGACATAATTTTAGCAGTAAAAAAAAATGCACGCTGAGCACTTGAACCACTAAAACTTTGGGATAAATTGCAAAGCGACTTCTCTGAATTAAAACTGTCTTGTGTTTTAAGAATTATAACAACAAAAAAAAAGAGCATCTTATGTTGAACTTTTTTCTTTTTACTGAATGGATTCTAACTTAATCCCACAGAACTTAAATCTCTTTTTTGAGAGATATCTGAGAAAAAAAACATTTATAATCACAACAATATAATCTACTGAGAAAAACTACTACAAATGACTAAATTCAGTTTCAGGAATCACAAAACAATAGAGAATAAAACTTTAAAATTGCACGGACAATGAAAGAAGGTAGTTTGACATCATTTTACAGCTCATTACACTTAACCCTTTAACTGCTGAGACATTATTTCAGTCAAACATGCTGCTGTGAATTCGTGTCTGTATTTTAGTGTCATAAAAACTGCTGTGAGTATGTGCGTGTGTTCCTTTTCTTCAGTGGTTTTGCTTTACTGTGTCTTTTAAGGTCGAAACAGATGGAAAAACAGAAAAAGACAAAGAGAGGAATTGAAGTTTGACAGGTTTTTTGTTTTTTTTTTTACCAGATAAGGCACTCAGAATGTACATCAATAAGAGACTTAGGATGGTGAACATGAACTGTGAACTGGAACACACTGAACAACGATTATTTCAATTTTGGCCCAATAGTTTTTATTCTGGAACAGCTACACGGTCAAAACTTAGTAAAAACACAGTAATAAAAAATAAAGGAAAATCACAATAACACTGCAAACAAAATTAAAAACAAAAAATGACACAGAAAATGGTGTAAAAAAAAAAAAACAAACTGTATTTTTATTGTGAGTCAGTCACAGTCACTGTTCTGTGTTTTTCCCCCAATTACACACGCGGTGGGGGGTGGACTGAGCATGCTCAGATGTGTCTGGAAAGCACAAGGTCTATTCTATCAGCACATTTTGACATTTTACCTATTGAGCAAACGGTTGAATTTTTATGAATATTTAAAATAAATCATACATTCAGAATGAGCACTTGCGAGTTTTAAAGGGTTAAAAGATGCATAAAAACTCCTTCCTGCTGAGTTTATGTGTGTACATGGAATTGTAAGACTTGATTATTAATAGCTTGAGATGTGTACTTTATGATAATCATCTAAAATCCCAACTACACATCCTGTAAAAGCAGCAAGACATTAAGGAATGCACAATAAAAGAAGAAAACTGAACAGAAATAAAGACTGGTTTATTGTCGGTCAGAGCCAGGCCTGTTGTTAACGTACATTCAGTTTAAGAGGAATTAACTTCTATGGAAAAGTTCTGCGTTTATTTTTAGTGCGAAAACAATCAGACTTAAAGCTGTGCTAGGTAATTTCACACATTGGTGGCTCTAATTGTTAATGAGAGGTAATTATTTGAAGAACCATTTTAACTTGATTGACGTCAGCGCTCGGAAGTTATACATGTGGACAAACCCAGAGGCTCCGCGGTGCTTTTACAACAAAACAATAAAAAACAAAGGAGCGAGAGGGAGAACAGCTCTGTTCTAATGTTTGGGGAGTTCAGCTTTTAATGGACAGATATTTTGTTTCCTGCTGTTTGATTCATCGTTTCCTGTGAAGATTTCACACCATGACTGCACTGACACCACATTTTAATTTGAGTAAATAGTGTGGATTCATAGTGTGGGTTATTCAGAACTGGTTTGTTTATTCCTCCTGCAGCTGAACCTCAGGATTTAAGCTAAAAAGAAGGTTTTTATGGATGACAAAACCGCTTTAGCACCTTCATCTGTATGTAAAGTAAGACCGCAGACTAGGAGAGGGAAATAAATTAAATGTACATTACAGAAAAGTGGTAGTAGAGGAAGAAAGGCATGTGATAAGAGCATTTTCAGACAAACTGAAGGAGCAGTTGTAGAAAGAGGCTTTTAGAGCCGGAGCACATCAAATCTGATCTGGACGTTTACCCTGAATCTGTGTCTTATTTCATAGTTCACTTGAATTTCAACATATTAATTCCCTTTAAAGCTGCAGTAGGTGAAATCTGTGTAAAAAAAATCCAGAGAATATGAACATACACACCATTCCTCTGCAGCTATTCTACTCACAGTCAAAAGACTAAATGTAAACATAGATATGATGATGTTTCATGTCATTGTGGAAACGTCTAAAAGTCACATTCAGGTTGTATCTACTTGATTCTGATGACGATTCCTGTCCATCACATATTTAACCTTCTCACCTGTTGGAAAACAGCAGTGATTGGACAAAATAAGAGCATCATGGGACAGAATTTCTACAGCCTGAAAAAAGAAGTAGCAGATGCAGAAGTCTCATGTCCTCTCAGACCACATCAAATCCTAAATAAACTGTATGCTGTGTCTGAAAATATCATCCATGTACATTGTTTTGGGAGTGAGCGGAAATCAACCAATGCTGTTATTCAGAGATGAGGATGAGTGGATTTTTACTTCTATAAAAAGGCAGAAAAAGGTGCTATCATTTTTCCAAAGTGGCAAAAATGGTGCCAAAGATGTTGACTTTGGAACAGTGCAGTTATTTAGCTGATCAACAACAAATAATGTCTGATGGTTTGACAGTTTCTCTGAATATTTATAATGCATTCTGAAACTGATCTATTTACAGCTGCTGTGAATCCAACATGCTCACACCAACAAATCAATTTAGCCCAAAGATTTGCTTAAAAGCTCAAATATGGGCACTAAACTACCTGTGATAACCAAAATGGCTGCTTTCTTCTATTATACTGCTGTAGAGGCATCCTCTGCCATCATCGCTGCCTTTTCAGCGACTGAGTGCGTTTGTTTGGGCTGGTCCTGCTGCTGTGTTCACAGCCTGCTATAAATGCATAATTCACATCCATTAATTTGCATGTCAGAGAAGTAGATTGCTCATTTGGAATGCAAATACCTTGACTGCTCTGGTAAAGCAGGGAAACGTGAACAACACTGATAAGCACCCACGAGACAGAGACAGGAATGAAAGAATGGAGAGAAAAAAGGTGAAGCTGGCATGTTTAAAAGCTACAGAGGGGTTTTATAGACAAAGACGGAGGGAAATGGAGAGAAAAAGCAGCTGTTTTGTGTGTACAAGTAGATATACGCGTGTTTGTGAAAAGAAAGAGAGGTGCATCAAGAGAGGAAGAGATGCCAGAACAATGAGTACACTGCTTTAGCACCCATCCTTGCACCCACTGAGCGAGCGCACATTATTACATAAAGCAAGACGAAAAAAAATACAAGTGCACACACAGTTACCACATCCACCTGCCGTTTTAGACGCAGTGCACACCCTAATGATGGGTAGGAGGCAAGAGAAGAAAAGGGAGGCTCCTTTCATGCTGCAGACAACCGCCAGCCGCCTGCAAGGTAATTTTCTGCAGTGCCGTTGTACCTTACACACACAAAAACACACACCAAATTCCCCAATCACTCTCTGTGTGAACAATACAATCAAGCCGGGCGGCGAAGCGAACATAGTCAATACCCTGACATCGAATTAACCAGACCATTCTTTCTCTTTATCACCTCTTCTTGCCTCAACTTTCTTCCCTTCCAATCACTTTTTCATGCTGCATTTTTTTGTATGTTAAGAAGGAGAAGGAGAAGGAGAAGAAGAAGAAGAAGAAGAAGAAATTGTGGCTGCAAAAGAGGGAAAAGCTGAGAAGCCTCAATAAGAATTCATGAAGTGTCTGGTAGGCGTGTTGTGGGAAAATCCTCAGCTGCTGTGATGCATCTTAAATGTTTTCAAATTAATACAAAGTTAGCACGAGCTGCGATGGGAGACAAAGAAACAAGGCCACCTACAAAGACTCCAACAGCGGAAAAGACTCCACCCAAGACGTTTGGGAGCACAAAGTCATAAATATTTTAAAGACGGCACTTGTAAAAATGCATGCGACGTCATATTAAGGAGGTAGATGTATCTACTCTCAACGCAGTAACAGACAAGAAACAATCAATTATTGAATTTCCTCGTCTGAGGTCGGATCTTTGCAGAACCTTCACTGAAGATGAGTTCAGATGAATAAATATATATATGTACAGAAAGAGAGTGAAAAACATAATCTGAATAAACCCAGCTAGCAAGTGTGTAAGTATCTGAGCTCCCGCTAAGAGATAAAATGGAGGACCCGTGACTTGAAGCATTAAATTTTAAGGTTATGACGCATTTTAAGGTTTGCTTACATCTCCAGAAAATGCATACAAGTCCATGTAACGTCCCCTAAAGTGAAATGCAACTGTGTGTTCCTGTGTGTTAGCTTTGCAACTAAAGCGATTTTGGTGGAGGACAGATTTAAGACCCAGATGGTTTGGCATGGAGTGTGTTTGCAATAGGCCAACTGGTCACACACACACACACACACACAGATGGGAGAGGATGGGGGAGGCGATCTGGTGAGAGAAAAACGAGAGGAAACAAAACTAGAGATTTTAATAGAGCAAAGTTGTTAGAATATCTATCTATCTATCCATCTATCCATCCATCCATCCATCCATCCATGGCTTCTACATAATAGGTTACAAATGACAAGTTTTCCTTTTAAATGTAGTGACTTATGTAACTGTGTCAATTACTTAACCCATAAAGACACAGTGCTACTTTTGTGGCTGTTCCCAAATATTTTTTTCTCTATATTTAACCCTTCTTAAGATATTTATATCCCAATCTATTATAATATTGTCCTCTGCATTTTGTAAGGGTTATTACATCCAAAATAGAGAAAACTGAAGAAAAAGTGCCTTTTTTTTTTTTTTTTTTTAGCAAATATATCAATAACGTAACTTGAAAACAAGTGTGTCCATCCACTGTCCTTTTTCAAACTCCATGGGTCTCATTGCTGAATCAATGTTGTAGAGGATGATGGTGTTTCCATGGTAACTGTGGAACATCCAAATGGGCCATATCTGATGACCATGAAAAGGTGACAAACTGCATTTTATACCAATTATTTACATGGATTGATAGGATTAATGGATCAGCAGGTATTAAAGTGTTTAGATTAGTAGATGATTGTAGTCACCAGTGGTTGTTTGGGTCTTTATGGGTTAATTAAAACAATGACGTTTATTACATTCAAGGAATTAATGTTCTAGTAACTGTTTTAAAGCGATTCTATGTTGTACTGATGTGCCAAACTGTAAACAGCAGGGGGATTCATGTACCAGAACACACTTAGTTCTACAAAATCCACCACCAAATCATTGCTATGCAACCACAGACTGTATCACTTACTGAATAAAGTATATAACTCAGTGTTTAAATGCAACTGTATTATGGTATCATCATATTTTCTTCCTCAAACAAAAACGCTGTTGGTCAAAATGACACTGTCTTATAATCAGCTGATAGTTTACATTATAACTCGGTTAGTTTAGCTCTGTTTAAAGACAGAAAATAGCCACAGTAAAACCACAAATCATTTCTATTTACTGTACGGTTTGTGTCGTCAGTAGCTGCACTAAAGATGTGTTTGGAATCATTCAAACAAGGTCAGAAGTGATTAACAAAACTTCACAAAGATAATAAAGATCACATAATAGCTTTATACCTTCATAAACCTCCTAATCAAACTCACTCATGTAGAAGAAACACTGTGGTTTCAGCATCAAACTCCATTCTTTTCATTTAGACAACAGAGCATCCAGCTTTTATCACTTCATCACTTCATTTGAGTCTTAAAGTTGCTTCTTAAAGTGGCGTATGATGTTCGTCACCAATTTTTCATCAAATCTGTAAAACCCAAGTGATAGCCTAAGTATCGCAAATTGGTTAGTCTTTCCATGATTATGCACCTGAATCACTTCCTTCACTGCAAACACCTTCAAAGAAGCATTGAAGCCGTTTCTGTGTTTGTTGCTACTGCGGCTATATGGAATTCCCATTCCCACAATGCACTTCGCAACAAAATTTCTGAAAAAGGCCTAAGGGACATATCAGTTTGGTATGTAAACAAACGGACTGCTTGTGGTGGAGTAATTCACCGTGAGGGAAGTGATTCAGGTGCGTAATCACAGAAAGACTAACAGATTCGTGATACTTAGGCTATCATTGGGGTTTTACAGATTTGATGAAAAATTGGTGGCGAAGGTTATACGCTGCTTTAATGATTCTCAACACATCTGATCACTTTCTGATGCTTTGGTCAAAGATCCCATGGTGTAAGTTAATTTAAGGGTAGAACAATCCCCACTTTTATAGTTAAAATTGATGTTTATGAGCTAATGTGGTGTATTTTCAATGTAATGTAGTAATTTAGCTTAATGTCCTCAAGGTTTCAAAACTTCAAATGAAAAGGTGTCGAATTCTATTCGTCACACACAGTTTTATTTACAATAAGATAAACTTTATTGATCCCACAGTGGAGGACATTCACTGTTACAGCAGCTCCAAAAGTAGAAAGAAACAATCAAAGAAAAAGAAACTGAATAAAAGAAATATTATATAACAATGAATACATATTACAATTAGAAAACTCTTAAAGTATAGGTAGTAAACAAGAAATTAAATACCAGTCAAGCACCATTGAAACATCAGTCAGACTGTGATGTAACAGGTTGTAGAGTCATTGTACAGCCTGACTGTAGTGGGGATGAAGGATCTACAGAAGAACTCCTTATACTTAGGGTGTTTAAGTTTTTCACTGAAGGAGCTACTTAGTACAACAGACAATTTTCTGAAAATCAGTTTCCTGAAAAGTTGTAAAAAATCCCTGCACTGTTTAGTAACTTGTTCAGCAACAAATCAAAATGAAACCTGTATTTATATGTTTCTCCAGGAATCACCACCTGTGATGCTTTATTATACTTTTTTTTTTCAGATAACACACATTGACAATACATGGATAATACATGTATATGGTGCTCAGTTTTAGTAAATAAAACCACTTTCGAATCATGTGTTATCTTCAGTTCATGTAGACAGAAAATTGTGATTTGTCTTTAATTCTGAAAGAAAATCAAACTCAATCTTTTGACATAAAATCCCAAACTCTCTAAAATAAGACCAAGGCAATCAGGCAGCAAATAGGTCAATTTTATAGACAGTGGAGATTTAGCTTAGTCGGTAGACAAAGTAGCATTTTTTTTTTTCTGCAGATTTCTGTGCCAAGGGTGCCGATAGGTAAAATCTGACAATGATATAAATCAGCCACTGGGACAACGTTCAGAGTGCAGAATTCGGATCACAGCACTCAATACACTGAACTGACACAGAACTGAGAATTCACATGACACACTGACGCAGCTAACATGTAGCTCCGCCCACCTTCTCCAGCCTCAATCTCACTGACTGCACAGAGCAAAGAACACCATAAAACAACATATAGAGGATTTAGAACAATAATTCCTACTCTATATTATTTACTATCACTAATTTGTCATTTCTTCCATCAATTGCCACAGTACTGTGGTAACAAAATGCACAAAAGAATGCACTGAAGTATACGCCATATATCACCACAGTACTGAGGCAACAAGAGGATAATGAGTTCATGGAACACTATCCATGATCGGCTCTAGTACAAATGCTAACATTTGATTGGCTCTGTGGCAATAGACAAAACGATTTTTTTTGCCACAGTACTGTGGCAGTAGCCATTGCCAAAATTTATACTTGAGTATAGATGTTACTGTGTTCCATTCAAACATGAGGATAATTACAAAGTCAATGCAATAAAGCAAAAATAAACATCTGTGTGAGTGGAAAATATTTCACTTTAGAAAACAAATTTGCATGAAGCTACTTTGCAAAAGTCAATCTGAGCAGAGGTTCTTTACAGCTGACAGCAGTTACTCAGTCATTACAGAAACACAAGATTGGTCCAGCTGTTTTATTTCCATTTGTTTTTCTTTCGGCAACATGCAAGACCATCATTCCATCTACTCAGCAACCTGCTTCCATGATTTGTCAAAGCCTTAGTTTAACATTTGTTTCTCTTTATGCATAGTGAGGTTTAATTGCTGTTTACATCTAATATGATATTTATGATGTTTCAGTGACTGCTACATCTGTTTATTAATCAACACATGCAGACACACATGATTATTCATTAAATCTGCTTCCGTTTCATTCATTTGTATTTCCCATTTATTGTTACATCAACTTTTCCACCTCTCCCAAGTGTAAAAACCTTTCTCAGTGATATTTCCAGGTCATTTGAATGATTAACATTGCCACTTGTTTAAGCACAAATTGAAAGCAAATAAGAACAGTGTTAGGAATTCAATGGAAAGGCACTTATTATGATACCTTTTCCCATTTTTTCCAGATCTGCCAAATATTTTTTCATCTTCCTCTTGACCCAATTCTTCCATAAGAAGGATCATCACCAACTCAGGGTTTTAAGAACAGCAGCTGTCTGCAAAACTACAATCATTGTATCCAAGACTGTGCAAACCCACTGAAGAACTTGAACCCACCAGGATGTTTCTGAACATACCAGCAAGTTTTTTGTTTTTTTTTTGTCCTGGATACATGTGAGCTGCACAGATGAGAAAAGGGTCAGAGACAAAGAAACAAGCTTTTAGAAAGTAAACGAGGGGAAGATATGCGAGGTGAAAAAAAAACTGAAATAAAGCCTGACTGCACTGGAATAGAACCGAACAGAATAGAACAGAATAGAATAACCTCCTCCTTGTCAGTTTCCATGGTAACAAGCCCTGTTGGTGGGATGGTGGTGCAGAAGTCTCAGCAGGGAAGAGTTGGAGAGAGAGAGTGTGAACATGTTTCATGTGTATATTACGTGTGCGTGTTTTGACTGTAGAGCAAATGTTTGTGGCAACACACACACACAGATCCAATTTAATTTAGTATTCATCTGCTGTAGTCAAACCGCACCGCTGTGACAGACCGAGAGAGAGCGGGACACTGGGAAATGGAGTCTTGAAGTGTCAAAGGAAAGGACGGAGAAGGATAAAGATCACAGGGGATGAAAGGAGACGGGCCAGTAACAGGTGAAGCATCTTCAAAGATACAACACACACAAGTCATGGAAAAAAAATGTTAAATTATGTGTGTTTGTCAAACTACGACTTATTTAATATTCTGAGATGCTTAATTGAGATAAGCATTATTAAGCAGGTACAAGGAGTGAGAATGTTTCTCCAAAATTAATCTATTGCAGAAGTATCTTAAAGTGTAATACCATTAACGGCCACTAGATGCTGCTCCAAAAAGCCTCAGTTCCCATAGACTTACATTGAGTCCTTCTGGGCTTGTTCTAGTTGTCCAGCTTTACATTTTTCCCCATTAACTGACAGAGACAGTTGTGTAGTTACACCACAACCTTAAAATGACTTTGTTATGCAAATGCTTGATGAAGTTTATTGCTTTACTGCACAAGTAAGCTAGCGTTTAACATTAACTCACCCATAACTACATTTACTCCCACAGCTCCGCCCCTTTTCTCCAAATATGGGATGTTTGTTAGATTCATTTACATACAGCTACTTCATCAGATTTTACTTAAGGATTGTTCTAATGTTCTGTCCTTTTCAAGCATTTTCAAGGGTGTATCTGTCAATTCACTGTTTAAATTCCTACAATGCTCTTTTACAAGTCTTTTAAAAAATGCATTTAAATGAAAAGGAGAGGACCACAAAAGCATAGAAACTCAATAGAAACTCAACAAAGGAGAACAAATACACCTCACATCACCAGCATATGCATTTAAATATAAATCAACTAAACAAGTCTATTTACAACATATGGTACATTTACACAAAGGCAAACACAAATAAATATAAAATGGGAGAAATAGGTCTGTTAATTTAAAGGATAATTTTACAAGCCAAGAAAGTTGGCATTTGGGGCAAAGATAGAAAAGAAACATCTAGTTTTGAGTCAAATGGCTCAACAGACATGGTTCTCCCACATGATAAATGTTCCCTTGGCACATTATATGTCAATCTTTAAGAGGAAGATGAAAGAGTATTAGAAGAGGTGAAAATCACTACTAGTCTGCTCATATTGAAACTGTAGCGGCATCTTAAGTGACTCTGAACAGATCGTAGTTACAATGACTCATCTCTCACCATTGATGGTGACAACATTTTTTCCAAAATAAGATTCCATGGGACACAGAGAGAATCAACTGAAAAGACAAATGTTTTCAATTATACTTTAAAATCTCAGTTTATTTCATGTTGCAGCAAAACAGATAAAAGCTCCATAATTCATTTTCCTAAATGCTGATGTCATACCAAGGCTTCCCTGGTGATCTAGTGGGTAGGATTTGGTGTTCTCACTGCAGGAGCCTGGGTTCAATTCCCTGTCAGGAAACATGCTTTTTGTGCCCTTGAGCATGGCACTTAACCTCCCGTTTGTTCTGTGGGTGCTACGTTAAGTTAATGAAGGGTTAACTGCAGTAGTTCAATTTCAGTGTAAATGTGTGTCGGACATTTTCTTCCCGAACACCTTCAAAGGCAGCTCACTGCTCCTAATGTGTGTGCTAATTGCTAATGCTAATGCTAGGTACTGTGTATGTATTAGAACTGGTATAATGCAGAGACCAAATTTCCCTACAGGGATAATAAAGCAAGCTAACCTTTAACCTTTTAACATCTGCTGCTTGTTACTCAATGTTTAACACTCTTATAGTTTGTTTTGGGCTTTGTTTCTGCAGGTCTGCGTACAGGGTGGTGCTTCTTTGCTGTTTGCATGCAATCTGGTTTAATATGTTTGTTTCCTGTATAAATACAGTAGAAGTTGCAGCCTCCTCATTGGTCCACATATGCACACACATTTAACTACTGGTGGTCATCAGGCATTGGCTTATTCGCTTGTTCATAATATTAGTACTGACTTTCCAATACAACAGTCCTCTCAGGCATGTCATTTTTTTTTTTTTTTAAATAAACTTTGTACAAACAGGTTATTTAAGATAAAGTTATCAGTTTATGATGTAATGTATTACTTTAGCTTACTATGCATAGAAAATAACTAACAGAATTAAGTGAAAGAAAAGAGAATATTCTTAAATATGCTTCATAATCTTGCACAATGCTACATTATTCTCCAAATACGCTCAGTATGAAACACTCCATTTCAGTTCACGTCACCATTTTTGCTCATCTTTCGTCATCTTGTGTTTGTTCACTGTCTCTCAGGCGACAGCAAAGTCTTCAATACACACTACATGACTTTATCTGTGACTGTAAACACTGTTTGAAACCAAAAGGAACAGCCTCGGTCCGACTCCAATCTGCCGTCCCGTTGAAATCACCCAGAATCGTTCTGACAGACAGGATGACAGATAGGTGTGTTTACCTTCTGGTATTGATCCCTGGAGGCCGAAGCTTCCTCAAGCTGCTGCTGTGTGTAGGTGTAAATGGCAGAGCGATACGTCGTCCCAATGTCATTTCCCTGACGCATTCCTGAACACAGAGGTCAAATGCGGATTTATTCTCTTTAAGCTGGAACAAGATGTTTTTTACATCATTACAACAGCTGACAGCATTTCCAAAAATCTGACTTTTTTCTGTTATTAGAAACATTCATTATTTCATTGTAACTCTAAAGAATGGAAAGTATCGGTTCAATCAATCAACTCTGTTTGCATATATATATATATATATCGTGTGTATATATATATATATATATATATATATATATACACACACACACACACACACAGGAGTGTTCATTCAGATTAGTTCAAAATGACTAACACATTTTACAGATGACTCATACAACAATAAGACCAGTGTAAACTATAAGAGGGTGAAATAAAACTAGGTGAAAACAATTAAAAACAACACAAAATTTAAAAACAATCCATGATAGAGCCCACAAATGCCTAAAATAAGATACTAGTACTAGGATTTTTTTTTGTTTGTTTTTGTTTTTTTTGTTCTTATTGGGTGGAAGGGGTTAACACTGTCACCTGGCATTAAGAAGGTTCTGAGTTAGATTCCCAGTTGGGACAGGGGTTTTCTCTGTGAATTTTGCATATTTTCCCCATGCAATAGGCCTCTGATTTCTCCTGGTATCTAAAACATGTATTCTAAGCTAATTCTCCTGTCAGTGCCCTTGACCAGGGTACTTAATATGTGGAGTTGCTCCCAGATGGTGGATTCACTATATGGACAATGACAGTTAACTATACTTTAGAGGAGTTTCTGAGTTTGGCACTATCCTCACTAATGCAGACATTTTTCAAAACATTTTTCTCAAAGTTTAAGCTCCTCATCCACAAACACACAGTAAGAGTTATTGAATTTAAAAAAAACAAAAAACTGTGGAATTGAAGATGTTAACCCTTGCCATTCATCCAACAGGAATCCTCATTTTTCTGACATTTGGTGAAAATAGAATGACAGGTAGCATTTATGTTCCAAAAAAATTCTATTACAAAATTTCATCATAGACATGTTTTCTACACTTAGCTATCATTTTATTCAGGCATTCCACTACTTTTGTGAAGCAAAGACTTTGGGAAACTTATTTGAAGCACTAAACACATGAGCGAAGGTATGTATTCTCAAGAGATTTGTACATTTTCACAAATCTGACTTCAAACCTTCAGCGAATGGAATGAATTATTCCCTAGGACAAAAACGGACCTGCATTTATATAAACCTGAGATTGTCCGGAACATTTTGATATAAAACATTTGGGTATTGTGTTATTTGCAAGTACCTTAAAAATGTAAATTTAAAGTATGGAAAAATTGAGAAAATACCCTTAGAGCTCTGTTTGTATGTATCTGTGTAGAGATGGAATGAGAGGTTGTTGGTTTGTTCTGAGTTTTCTAAATCTACTCAAACTGTAACTGGACACAGACAAGACAAGGTGATGTAGATTTTTCTCTGATATCTATGACTTCACAATCTCAGAGCGTAATCTAATGTTTCTTCTTGTAAATTATTGGAATTCTTCCCACAGATGTTGCTTAAATAAATTTACTCCACTAAATCTGCCTCAAAACACCATTGTATTCTTTCCTCGTCGATACCACTTCTGTATTATTGACAAATTCATGGTGTGTTTCTTTTAATAGTTAACATACCTTGTGTTGGATCATGGCTTTCCCAGAAAACTTTGAGGAGGTTGGCGAAGCTGATCTTGTCTGGGGAGAAAACAACTCTGACCACCTCAGTATGGCCAGTCCTACCTGCAGAACAAAACACCTGTAACTTTACCTGTTTTTTCACCATAAAAAGGCTCTTTTGGAACAAATGAGATCGTCAAATTTAATACACTGACTTTAAAATCATTATTTTATTATGTTATTGAAAAACTGTCCTCAATTCAACATTTATTCTTATGCCAAGTACACATTTTTCCTAATCACTGTGTCCGTTCGCATGCACATTAAAACTCTGATCATTATTCAGTTTCTGGAATTATCCGATTAGTCAAGTGATCATGTAAAACTATGAAAAATCTGATTAACACACCTGGATTTCTCCCCAACACTCCAATGTCTTTGTGCATGTATACCTGTTAATCTGATCTGTTTTGTTCTTTTACATCTGTGCATGTGCATAAAAAAATTTAACCTTAGAAAACTGAAGTGACATGAGTCAAACATGAGTGTAAGAGTCACTAAGTACATAAGAAATTTGATAATGGGTTGAAACATATAAACCAGGGTTTTACAGTTACTGACCAATTATCTGAATACCCCCAATTATCAGATTTTTATGGTCATGTGAATGGGCTCAGTGTTACTGAACCTGTCCTTGTCAAAAAGTATTAAAATTTAAGTAACAAGTGGGTTTGGAAAATGTAGAAAGAAAAATACAGATGTTTGGGCTGAGTAAGGAGGAAAAGGAAAAAGCTGTCAAAAAAAAAATAAACCCTAAGATGCTGCTTTAGCTAAACAGGTAAATTAATTCACTCGTATCAGCCGTAGATTTGTTATAACTATCTAAACCCATCAGTGTTTTTAGAGTAAGGTTTTCTATCTTTAGAAGACTATACATCCTGAATCCAGGTATCATATGTGAATAGTGGTCTGAAGTAGATGGACAGATGCAGCTGGTGATGGTAATGACTGTGACCCATTACACTACACCTCATCTTTCTCCTGCCTCTCATTCTGCCTCCACTCCTATCTCTCCCACTCTGTGCCTTATTACTTTTTTAATATCACCATTTATAGATTCATATGGTAGATATTGGCGAACAGAGACAAAGTGCCGGTCGATATTAAATTAATGCCTCACCAGGCCAATCTCGAAGGAATGAATTCATCTCGGACACGACAGGGACAAAGCAGTGGATGAAATACGAATAGACATTACGCATTATGTACATTAGACGGTAAAGGCTTGTACATTTCGCATCAGTATTTGGACACTAATCGCCAAATATACAGGACAGCTACACTTTTTTTTTAAAAATTCTATTTCTATTTGTTAATGAGTAGCATGGTATCAAAAGTAGTGGAGGTTAAAAAAATGGCTGTAGATTCCCAAAAAAAATTATAATAATTATAAAATAATGATAATAATACACTGCTTATACACATTCAATGGTCAAAGAGGAGCAGGAAGAAGAAAAAACTCATATATTAATGGATGCTTTCCTATAACAGCATACAATAAATACAAAAATACATACATACAGTCCTGTTTTCTCATCATAGTATGTAAAATTACCATTTTGACCAAATCAAGCCTCGAGTTGGTCCTTATCATCTAAACCACAACCGAGTCAGGACCAGATCAGATCCACAGCAGCAAAGGTCTTCCAATAATTACACAAGAATATGATCGATATGTTATGTTGTGTCCAGACCGGTTAATCTTCTCACCATGACACTGATAGAATCTTTAAAGTGATTAAACCAAAATGGAGACGTAAGTGATGTGCAATTTACTTTAAGCATCTACCACTCGATCTAGGAAAGAGTGAAGGAGTGATTGGGTTAAACACAGACAGACTGGAACTCAAAACACATCAGGATCAGACTGGATAAAAGGCTGTGTTATTTCATGGATAACTGTGCAGTAGAAAGTAACAGTTGAATGTGAAGCAAAGTTTTCAACATTAAATTACAATAATGGTATTCGATGTTGGTGATCACAGGTATTGAAATAAAGATCGAGACAAGACAGAGTGAAAATACAGTTGATTCCAAAAGGAGACAGAGGAACAATATAGCATCACATTTGCATCCAGGAAAAAATACATCTGCTTTTACCTGAGACAGGTACACTGATTTTAGTCTGAAATCTTAATTTCTCTAGCATGTCAAAATTTTAAGTTATGCATACGTCAACATTCAGACATTAGCAACATATCACACCGGTGTTTTACTTCTATGAATTGTAAATGATCTAAATTCAGATGCTTTAAATAATTTAGTGTGATTGTTTTATTTCTTGATCTGCGATGGCGAGTGAGTTCCTAGATTAACCCATAAAGACTCAAACATCCACCGGTGACCAAAATCATTCATGGATATAAAATGTTTCATAACTCTTGATCCATTAATTCTATCGAAACATGTAGATAATTGATGCAAAATACAGTTTGTCTTCTTTTCATGGTCATCAGATATGACCCATTTGGACGTTCAGAGGCTTCATAGTGAACGTGAAAACACTGTCATCTTCTACAACATTGATTCACCAGTAAAACTCATGGAGTTGGATCAATTACAGTGGATGGAGACACTTATTTTTTCTTTAGTTAATGATATATTTTGCAGAAAAAAAATAATGTTTTTCTTCAGTTTTCTCTGTTTTGGATATAATAAGCCTCAACACCTACATAATCAGTACATTAAATATAGGAAAACACCTGATTTTCACTTAAAAATGCAAAATACAGGGCATCAAATTAGAGTAAATGGTGATAAATCAGAAATAACAAAGGTTAAATATAGAGAAAAATTCATTTGGGCACCGCCACAAAAGCAGCACTGGGTCTTTATGGGTTAATCTGAAATAGCAAAACAGAAAGCCCAATGCACCATCTGAGATTTGAGACCCTTGTGTCCAGGTCCAGTCCTTGCCATTTGCTCTGCGGTGACCAACAGAACACTAGTCTGTTTTGTCTTTTTCCATATTTATCTTATTCGTTGCATTTCAGCGTCTGTTTGGGTATGTGTTTATTGTGCATGTTCATATCACCGTGATGATAAAATTGTGACTGATTGACCAACACAAGTTGTTTCTAAATTTGAATGAGACTGAAAGTTAGTTAGTAAGAAAAACAGACAGGTAGTGAAGCTGGTCTAATGATGGATTGGATTCAGTGTTTACTGGAGGGCTGGAGCAATCACTAGGAGGTCTGGACACGCATCACACAGCAAAACACACAAACACACCCAAACTCAGCTCAGAGTGGTCAAACATCAATAACAGCCGTATCCATGCCCAGTTATAATGGGACCTGGGGGAAATGTTTCACTTTTCTGTTTATGTGTGCCTTGTTTTTTCACAATCTATTGACTCTCAATAGATGACACATTGCTCAGTGTGTTAACTATGTAGAGGTTACCTGTGCAGACTTCTTTGTAGGAGGGGTTAGGTGTAAACCCTCCAGAGTAGCCCACTTGGGTGGAATAAACCCCTTTTTGTCTCCAGAACTTCCGCTCTGCTCCCCAGAAACAGCCCATCCCTTTAACAAAAACACAGTTATATTAGAACACACACCAGCCTAATTTAAACCGATCTTTAACCAATAATACAAATGCATGTGTATTAAACTGTATCAGAAACAAACAGCAGAAGAATTAGATTTAGTGTGACTTGGATCCAAAAGGATGTTAAAGGTATACAAATTATGATCTGAAAAAAGGTTTAATTGGGCACCATGTTAACATGACTAATGCCATCTCAGCACAGTGAGTGCCAGCTAATGTTTTAGGTAAATTACTGCTGTTTTCAGATGTGGGAAAATATTGTGGTTGTTAACAAGTTTCCCTTGATGCCAAAAAAGCCTCTACAACAGCAGCAGTAAGGAGCGTTCAGCAACATGAACAACACAACCAAATTAGATTACGTCAGTACCTTTGTGTATCTAAAAGTGTTCACATTATTCCAAATCTCTGATATAACCACAAAAGGTTTTTTTTGCCACAAACCTAAACTACTGCCATAAAGAGTTGTAGTAGTTTAGTTTTGTGCCAAAAAATTGCAAAAAGGAACATAACATCATTACCTTCCATTAACTTGTAGCTTGTATATTTATGACACGGCTTTGTTGAATTGAAGTTTTGATATGACGTTCTACAGTGTGTTACATCTAGAACTGTTGTGACTATATGTGTAGTTCCAACTAGAGGAGTAAATAATGATTATTTTCATTATCAGTTAATCTGCTGATTATAATCTGGATTAATTGACTGATCATTTATTCTAAAAATGTCAGAAAAAGATGAAAAAGTGTTTTTCAAAGCTCAAGATGACATCCTCAAATGTCTTTTTGGATCCACAACGCAAATATATTCACAATTGAATTTATAATAAGACAAAAACCACCTCAACTATGAGTAAAAACTTGAGCTTTACCTACTTTTGCCATTTCTATTAATATTCTCTTATGTAATACTTCAAAATGCAGATAAAATATAATCGTATCTAATGATGATGATACGACAGCATATTAGGGGCCCATAAGAAAATAAAAACACTTGTCACTACAAGAATAAAGTTGTAATATTTTGAAAATAAAGTCATAATATAATGAGAATAAAGTCATAGTTGTTTTTTTTAATCATTATTTACCAAAAATAATGTCATACTTTTATGAGATTAAAGTTGCAATATTTTGAGAATAAAGCCATAATATTAGGAGAATACAAATAGGTGGGAAAAATATCATAATCTACAAGAATGAAATCGTACCCACTCGTGGCATAATGGAGAACCTGGAACATTTTGTGAGGTTATACTTTCATTTGGGCTTCGTCCGGTCCAACAGGAGTGAAAGTTGTTGCTTGTAATCGGAAACTCTGTTGAATTTATTTTCAAAATATTATGATTTTAATCTCATAAAAGTATGACATTATTTTCGTTAAATAATGACTTTTTTGAAAACTTCAGCTTTATTCTCAATATATTATTACTTCATTCTCAAAATATTACAACTTTATTCTCGTAGTGACAAGCCTTTTTTAATTTTCTTATGTGGTCCTAATATGCTGTCATATGATGATGGCATTCAGAAGCTGAAAATCATTCAAATTATTGATTATCAAAGTAGCTGTCAATTAATAAAGAGGTCGACATGTAATTGATTAATCGTTGTAGCTCTAGTTCTAACCATGGAATGTAATGGACCATTTTATTTAGTGGAAACAATAAAATCATTTGTAAATCATTACGACCCCCCCGCCCCATAATGAACAAATGACCATTCAATTTGTTATCCCTTGTATCAAATATTAAAAATAAATAAATAAAAATCTACCATTCATGTGCATTAAAGCCAGGCACAAATATTCTC
>JAPQRP010000018.1:19779600-19791536 GCA_037367295.1 Apogon hyalosoma
CCCCCCTCCCCTTCTCCTCTCTCTCTCCATCTGACTGCGCCCAGCTCCTGCTCCACAGCTCCTGTATCCACCTCCTCCTGACTGACTGCACCCACTGCACTCCACAGTCTCAGGCTTCTTTAGGATATCTCTTGGCTCCGCTGCTCCTCTGGGTTTGGACTATTGTACCTTAAGAAAAAAAAAATTTAAAAAATTTCAAAAAAGAAAGAAAGGGGGGTCGGTTTGTTCCCAGATTAGCCGCAGTAGGAAGAAGAGGATGAAGAGGAAGAAGGACGGCGCGACCTCCGCATTCCACGCATCATCCATCTATCCCTCCCGCTTCCTCCGCATCCTCAGCATCCCTGCCTGCGTGGACCACCAGAGGATGGAGAGGAGCAGCGGCGCTCGCACGTCAACAAGGGCGCATAAAAGCATCCTGACACCGGACACGCACATCCACACGCATGGGTGTATTTTAAGGACATCCGAGCAGCATTTTGAGGGGAAATAAAACCTCACTGACGGTGTAAAAAATCGAAACCTGCGCCATTTATCCTCCATGCTGCCACTGTAAGGTATTGTCTCTCACATTCGCATCATGTTTTAACCATTACTTTTATTCATCCAAGGAATTTTGTGCAGGCCTTGTGTATGTATGTATGTTTCTTTTCTTTCTTTCTTTTCTTTTTTTTTTTTTTTTGCTTTTTTTTTTATGACTTCCTTTACTGCCCTTTTATGTGCGCTAAACCAGGTCCTGCAAAAGCCGCAGTGTGCTGTCGTGCTCTGCGGAACTTCTTTTTTTCTGTCTTCTTTATGAGATAAGGCTGCACACACATGCAGAATACACACCCAGAGCCTGTTAGAAATACATGCATTAGGCTGGTTATATGCAGTATTATGACGGATGGGTTATAGCCTATTTTCAATAACGCTGCAGAATCCTGGTCTGTACTAGTTTGTTTTTTTTTTAATCTCCTATAAATACAATGTTTTGGGCCTAAACGGTCTATTTATTACATTTGAGTCATTTCTGTGCTCAAGTGTTGTGTAGATTTTAATATAAGCTGTAACACAAAGACAGGCAGCCCCCCACACACACCATGACCCCCCCCCCTCCTCCCTCTCTACATTTCAGGCTATATGAGCTATCTGGGTCATTTGCATTTCAGCGGTTAATGAGGCTGCAGATGGGTCCATGTCCTTTCCTCTCCACTGCCGGAGAGCCGTTGAGCATCGCAGCTGCTGCTCCATTTGCAGCAAAATAAAACATATGCATGTCACTCTATTTTTTTCTTTTTTTTTCTTTTTGGAGCTGACAGGGTTGTGGAGATTGATGTAGGGTAACACCGCAGCTCCCTGCAGCTGTGTCATTAATGCAGTGGTGTATAAGAACGTGCATTATGGCTGCTGCTGGTGCTACTGCTGCTGATAATGGAGGATAATGCATTAATGGTCTGCAGTCTTGTTCAAATCAGTGTGGAAATCTGCATATCCATACACTACAGTACATTACATTACTACATACATTACCATTTCTCTGTGCACGCTGCTGTGTTTTCCACTTTTTGTGTGTTTTACAGGAAGCTGAAATTGATTGCATTCTTGTCAAAGTGCAGAGACCTGAAAATTCATCACTGCAGGGCTGCAACTCACCATTATTTTAATTAGAAAATGATCTGACTGTTCTGTTTTCACTCTTAATTAAGTCACTAGTTAAATCTACCAGCAGCTCAACATGGTAGAGAGGGTTGTTTGTGATATTTTTGCATAATCCATGTAAGTGACTAGAAAGGATGGGGAAAAAAATAACAAATTTGAGATATGTTTTATGTCTTTACATGCAGGACATTGGCATTGATCTTTAAAGCTACCAAAAGATGCACTGACTATCATTGTTCCTACATGTTAAAAAAAAAAAAAAAAACATCCCCACTGGACATGCTGGACATGGAGTAGCCGGTGCATTACAAACACACAAGCATAAATTCACATATCCACACTCAGACTAAATCCTGCCGAGCTGTTCAGCTGTGTGTGGACTGCAGAAGGAGGTAAAGCACTGCAGGAAACAATGTAAAGATAGGCCAGACACTGAGAATCAGACCTGAGTGTTGTGAGCTCACCTAAAAAACGGCATAATAATGGTAGCCCTGTTAAATAATTCCTTACTTTTATATATTTAGACATATTAAAGCATCCAGGAAATGATGCTGATATGACACATGCACACAAGAACAAAATCATAGGTGTGAATCAGATGATAAGAGTCTGTGTGCAAGTACAAGGTGTAACAGCAAATGGAACATAGTATAAGCAGTCGGTGTGCATTTTTGTCACTATACTTAAATGTATTCAAACAGCAGAATCTGTTTTTTAGTGCAAACACTGACAATTCAATGCACATGAATGACACACATTTAAAACATCAGTGTATGTGTTATAATTTTGATGTGTTCACTGTGTTCTTTATTTTTAAAAAAAATGTACATTAACTGCACCTTTTCTTAGAATCCATGATGCTGTGGAAATGTCACACCGAGAAATAAAAAAATCAGATATATTGTGAGGGTTTCGGTGAGCGGTCAAGTGAAACTGACTCGGATGAAGGCCAGTGAAGCGCAGCACACAAGTGGGATAAAGTGGGATAGAGTAAGGCTGGAAGAATCAGCACAAACTGTGATTGGGTGAGAAGGGACAAACGACTGAGTGAAATGGTGAGAAAGGAGGAATAAAATGATAAAAATGGGAGGTGAAAGTGAAAGGAGGCGGGCCGAGGAATGTGGGTTGTCTCTCTTCGTGTTCACAGCGGACCTTGATTTAAATGTCCATACAATTAAGGCACGCGGTGAATGCCAAGAGGGAGACCGAATGTCAACTTAATCACATGAGAATCTGATATCTGACTTAAGTATTCACAAACAGACAACGCTCGAGTAACAACTCTCACCTAAAAATAACAATGACACAAGTGCGTTTATTAAAGTGACATGGAGGATTTCTGTGTCAGTGAACCATCATGGGTTACATGTTGAATTGATTTTATGTTGAATATGAGAAGTAGTACCACTAACGGCCACTAGATGCTGCTCCACTGAATGATTTCATTGATTTCTCCTTTAAATCTCCCCATCAGGTGATTTAATTTGGAGATGATATTGAGGATTAAGTGCTAAACTTTAAGAAAGTAATTGTCTGCTATGGTTATTTTCATCAAATATACTCAAAGACAACATCCACGCTCCTTCTAATACAGTAAATATTAAGTCTACTGCTTCCACTGTCAGACATTTCATATATCCAAGTGTGTTATAAACAACATTTGTGCATATGTTTTATGTTTTTTGTTTTTTTTTTGGCTTCTACTGGAGTGAAAAAAGTCCCAACCTCAGTGTTTGCCTCTGAAAAGCTCCAAAATTCTGCAAATTAGTATGATGGATGCTAAGTTATGTGTAAAACCTAAATGTTGACAGAAATATATGCTCAACTAGAAGCAATAGACAACTGCAAACACTAATAATAGGTGTCAAGTTGGGAATAGGTCACATTTTATTATAATTATATCCATGCTGCAGATTTTTATCCTCACAGTTTTTCATTTTAACATCCTTCTGCCCATTTTTTTGTATGTATTCTCTACTATTATATGTATTCTGTATGATATTCTATTGCTATATTTCTGTAACAAGACGATAAATACAGCTTCAGAATGTTGCTTCTTTGCTGCTGCCTCCACTACCATTAGTGTGTGTGCTCTGTTGCGTTTCATTACATCACTCTGACTGAGCATCATCTCAGCTGGGAGTCGAGGTTAAGTCCTGATGCATAAATCTGACAAATGTTGAATAAATTAAACCAGTCTGTCAGGTAATAATCAATTCAAAATGACATCAGATTCAGTTTGTAAAAATGAGACAAGTAAAATACAGAAAAAATACTGACTGAAAACTGTGTAATAAGTGAAAGACTGATTCTGCAGTGAGAAAAAACATAGATTACAGTTTTTTGCGAAATCAAAGTGAAGATTTGTCTAAAATAATATAAGAGTCAAGTCTCCTGATGTGGTAAAAATGGCATTTTAACCTAAAATTTCAAACATGGCCTCATACATGTCTATTTATTTTGACTTTCCCTGATAAAATAAACCTCTTTTGTGAATAAATACAATGTGAGGGTCATTATATGTGTCTGAACGCTGTAGGTGAGTGTTCCAGAGCAGAGATTCAGCCTCTCTCCCAACAGGAAATCGTCTGAGTTCTCACTTACTAATGCATTTTTCCCAAACGTGCAGCCTTTTTTTTATTGATTGCGGATGCACCTCTGCTGGGAAAGGAGACGGCGTGCACTCTAGAAACAGTAGATGCTCATGTACAGTAAATTCAGGCAGCTGAGATTAAAACCTGCTTTTTAAAACCTGATATGATGTGTTTATTTACTGTATGTGATCCAAATGGAGACTTCATGGCTAAAGATTTATTTCAGTTTATTTTTAACACTTAATCCGAACCCACATCCTCTGAATACCCAATTTTCTCTCTGTTACTAGAAAACCTCTGTACCGGACAGATTAAAAATGACTTAAAACCATGCATATATGAACTATTTTGCTGAATCTAGCAACTTACGCAACAACAAAGGATCATCGTAAAATAAATGCAGCAAATGATGCTTAAATCTTCTAACACCTTTTTAAACCAAGTTACGTTATTATCAAGATGCTATTTTTACATTTTATTTAATGCAATGTAAATAATTATAAATATTCAGTTTACAAAGCTGTGCATTTATTATAAAACATGTCTATACTTTATACTAACTGACAATTAATGTCAAAGAGACAGTAAAGAAAAATGCAGTTAAATTGTTTTGAGTATGTCTTGTAAATTTGCTGTATATATTTATGGGTACTTAATAGGTTATTGATTTTCCTGTGGATTATTTGTCATTTTAAATAAAGCTTATTTAATCTATTTCAGTCTAATCCACCATTTATAAGAGTATATTACATATGTAGAGTCCTGGTTTTACTGTAAATGGCTTCATGTGAATCAGTGTTTCCTTATTGTGCGAAAATAAAAAAGAAAAAATTTAAAGTGTATTGCGTGTTCTTTTTTGTTAAATCTCTTAAATTCTAATTCTTAGATTGCAACAATGAGTTAAATATTAAGAAGGTTTCCAACACTTCTCCCTTTGGTTGCTTTCTGGTTTTGTTTTGTCTCTAGAAACATTAGAAATGTTGCAGGAATTAACACACGCTCAAATGTTTTTTTTTTCCTACCAACTGCTCCTGATCAATATGTACTCCGTGAACTCAAGCACTTTGAAAAAAAAAAAAGAAAAAATATCAGTCATTTAGTCAGTTCAGAGAGCAATAAATCATGTGAAAATCAAATTATTCATTTTACAGTTCTTTTCCTATATTTCTTCTCTTTTACTGGTCTTCATATCCTAGTTAATATCAGGTTAAATGCCCCTTTAGTTGTTAAATTTACTGAGTAAAAAGTGGTTTCCATGTCCTGCTATGAAATAAAACATACCTTCTAAATGGTTGAAAACTATCTTTATTAAACAAAATACATTTCATATTATTAAAGACACAAAGGCATTGCCAAAGACACTGGCTTGGAAATGGAAACAAAGAACACACGTCAGACTGTGCACAATAAATTAAATAGTCCTTCTATTCTGGTGTAAAACCAGTAAAACCAGCTCTGTGTCATAACGTCCTCTGGAGTAGAAACCTTTGGCTTTAATCAGCGTTACCATCCTGAGAGAAAGTCCTTCTGAAGACGACAGGAATGTGGACAGAACAGAGAGACGTGGATGAGGCAGCCGAGGAATTTACGTTTCCACAGCGACAGACCAGTCAGTCAGACATAAGACTAAAATAGAGTGGAAGAAAATGTGTCCCGTCATCCGAAGTACCTGACGTCAACGTGTCGTTGATGACAGAAGTACTGTCAGAAAACATGTTCGATACGAATATACATTTTTATGTACTTATTGGGGGTTATTTAAGGTGAGATTTACTGTGTGAGTGTGCGTCAGTGGAAGGAGAACCCAGTGGCCGGCAGACTTCCACACCACTGGCTGATAAACTTGAGGACGTCCTGACACTCGGGACTGTGGGATGTCTGCACGGGAAGAACAACAACCAATCAGAGAAAAAAACAGACATGTGATGACAACACAAAGGAGCCGCACGTTTAGGAGCAACTAAAAGAACTATTTGTAACACAGGGCAAACCTCACAGAGTGATAAACACTATAAGAATCAAAAAGCCTGACACAGAATCATTCCTACATAAATAATTTGCTTACAGTAGTCTGAGTATAGTGTTGATTTTGGGTCTTTTCATACCTCAAACTGGTGTCGTTTGGACTTTAAAATCATTTTGTTTTTATGAAAAACAACAGAAAACAAAAGTACATATGTGTTTGAAGCTATGTTAGATCGGAAAAAAAGGCTAAACCTGCTTATCTGACAGGACAGTTTTAGAGTTTCCATAGGCCAGATAACAGGAGTCAGCCTTTGAAGTCTAAAGAGATATTATTGACCCGAAAAGAGAAAAGGGGGGGCCCACAAAAATAAAATTACATAAAAATTAAATTAAATTAAATTAAATCTATTTTAATGACATTTAAATAAAGACTGAATTAACAATTTTAATTTTATGCTTTCATTCACAAACTTTAAAACCAGATCATTTAGATTATTCCCAGGTTTGTCTTGAGACAGTGCCAGCATGTTTCCCATCTCCCTTTTATATCTATACTTATAATGTGTCCATGTTTGGTTCTGACTGGATCAGCGGGAGCGACGGCTGTGATCAGACGTTTCATTACATGGCTGTTAACCAGTTCTTTATCTGCTCCTACACTGAAATGTGTGCAATGAGAAGGTGTGTCCTTCAGGGGGCTTTGGAGGGTTTTGATGCAGTTCTTCTCATCTGTTTCCAAAGGGAGCTGTACATTTGATAGTTTAACACAACCTAACAAAGCCACATGCTAAAGGAAAAGTTGTCATTTCTGGTCAGAAGGTGATTCTTAAACACTGTGATGAATGTTTCCAAGAAACAGATTTAAAGAATGACAAAGGGACGCTGTGAATAGAGGTCTGTATGCCAGGAGGCGATTTGAGATTCCACATCTAAACATGAATACGTGTATAAGGAATATTGATTTTTTTTAAGAATAAGAGCACAAAAGGTACATTTCATTCATGTAAACAAAGTAGTTGAAATGAATTTGGCTTTTCTGTAAAAATATCAGTAAACATCTGAATCTTGCTCTGACTTTAATAATATCAGACGTGAACAGGTGAGAATTTTTAAGTCTGTGTCGTCTCACCTTTGTGGCCATGAGAAATTTGTTCCAGTCGTCCTTGTTTGATGCTTTCCCCGCGGCCGAGAACTCGACCTTATTCCTCAACACAGGGTATCCTGGAGGCCAGGGTGTCAGAGTCAGGTAATGAACACAGTGAATGTGACAGAACACAGGATGGTTGGGTGATGCGTGGTGGGTATTTTGGTGTGAATTACCAGTGAGGATGCAGGGCAGTGAGCGGAGGCCGGTGCTGGCGGCCACCAGCGAGGCTTCATACGTGTTCCTCTCATCCCGAGGCAGGACCTGCTCCAGGCGATGATCCATGGACACCATCAGCACCCAGTCACGGATCTGCTCACGCTGGGCGTCCTGGAACACACACCAGACTGAGTGGAGACAGAGGCTCTGACCATAAAACAGGCCTTAACCCTAAAATCTAATCATTTATGCTGTAGGGAACCTGTATCTTATCCATTAAAGCAGTGGCTCCTCCAGTTTTTCAGCTCGAGACCCAAAAGACAAACCAACCAGGACCAAAATGTACAAAAATACATCAAAACACTGTCTCTAGAAGTCTTTCTCTCTCGCTCTCTCTTTTTTTTAATTTTTTTTTTTACATTTTTTAAATCGTTTTCATCTTATATCAATTTTGTCTTGTTGCATTTCTTCTATCATTTAATATTTACGTTTTTATATTATTTTGTCATTTTTTTCAATGTGTAGCAGTAACAAAAAATAATAAAACTGTATTGAATAAAAAACAAACAAACCACAAACTTGAAAGTAAATTCGAATTGAAAGTAAATGCAGGCTCTTATCAATCAAAACCTTCCTCATCATCCAACTATACATAACTCAGTTAAAATAATTCAGCATAAAACTACACAAAATAACAAACCAAACAGAAATACTAAATAAAAATGAAAACTAATGAACATTTCAATATATAGTAACATCCTTGCAGTGAAAATCAGTCTGTTCAGGGTAAATTGAAGGAGTTGGTGTCTTTACCGTGACACAGAGTTTGGTGGGAACTGGAACCTCGAAGGGAATGTCGGTATCCAGGAAATCGGAGTGGTCCAGAGTGTCCAGGTTTCCCTCATCGATGGCCTAGATGCAGCCATTCGCCGAGAAATGAACCAAACACAGATTAAAACATGACAAGTTTTAGGTTAGACATAAGGAACTAAAGTGTTGTTGTAAAAGTCTTATTTTGATTAGGAAGCTGATGGATACCTGGACTCTAACCATAAAAGACTGACTTATTTATTCATGAAGGTTTATTTCATTATTTGATTTACTCACATCACACAGATCCAGGAAGTGGTTAAGGAAAATGAAGGCCATGTTCGCCCAGCCAACGGCCTGTGGTGAAAGGAAACGACCACATGCAGCCAAACAGGTGTTGGATTTAGTGCAATGTGAATTTATTATGACTGATAGATCAGCTGCAGTAAACACATCCAAATCAAAGGCCGCAGAAACAAAATACAACTGACATATCTGATAATTTACACTGAAAACCATGAGAACATATCTGTAAAATGATTATAAATACTAAAAATCTAACAAGTTGGTATTTATACAAAACTATTTCAGACAGAACAAGCCAGGGAGTTGTTCTGATAATTCTCTGAAATAGAGAATATAAAATGTACCATGTAGTCACATTAATACCTCTTGTGTGTCCAGTTTTGTCATTGTAATTAAATGGTGTTTTTGTATTTTTATAGCATAAAGAAATAAGGAGTGTGAGAAACATTCAGTAGTTTGTGTCTCTAAATGTGAAATTTAACATGAAAGTAAAATGATGAATGAATGTTCAAGCTGCTGCAAAAAGTAGAATAAATACTGAGGGAATAAATATTTGTGAATAAATGTTGAAAACTAAAAGAATATGTACAACAGCAGAGAAAGCAGCAGTAGGTATAAAAATACATAAAACTCTAAGTTTAAGTGGAGTGACCAGGTTGGTGTTTTTTGCTGTGGAGGCTGATGTAAACTGGAGAAACTGCAGCAGTTCTTATTATCTGAGCGGTAAACTCACCCTGCAGGCCAGGCCCGCCTCGTAGAAAGCTTTGTCAGCCGGAACGATCTCAGTGTGACGCAGTAGAGACACCGACAGCTTGGCAGCCACACCGATCTGGAAATACACAACAGAGACGACAAGAGTTTAACACTGGAAATCAAACACGAAATGAAATGAAAAGAAACAAATTACAGAGTTAATCAAAATTACTCCTTTAATCAAAGTGATGAAATTAATAATGTGTAGTTTTTATATATATATTTTCTAGACATTTTTGCTAAAACAGAAAAGGAAATGACCGTAGACTATATGGAAAAATATAGTTTGCAGCCTCACAATTTGCATAAAGGTTTAATCATTATGGAAATTTAGAGCAAAAAGTGATCATATTTCAACATAATGAGGAACCAAGGGTAATTTCATCTGTTTGGTTTATGTTCACACAAGTTCGATAACACTAATACCAATTTTGTGTGACCGTGTTATTCTCAGGTGAACTGATGGAGCATACGTTGCAAGAACTAACTGATGCTAACCTTTAGTTAAAACGGAATTACGCTAACATCAAGTAATACTAAAATTTTTGAAACTTTTGCCTGAGTCTGAAAAAAACATGTTTTATTCAATAAACATAAGCTCTGAGGGTCCAAAACTTCAATTAGTGGTAAACCCTTACAGATGGAAAATTGGAATCAAAGAGCAATTATTAGAACAAATGACACCAAAATGGCCCTTGGAAAATAACCTGATCTACTTTTTGTGACAAAAATAATTTCATAAAAACACCATTGTACCACATCTGGACCTCCGAGCCTCCTGGAGATGAGACAGAGTGCGAATCAGATCAGTGGTTCTTCTTAAATTTGATTGGTTCTGACAGTAAAACTGTCTCGTCCAAATTGGGATCTTTCTTGGTCATTGGGAAGACAAAATACAAACTGTTACAAAAAAAGGGAGTGGGAAGCCAAGTTGAACTCAAATATTGTCAATCGAGTTTTTGCTTTTTAAAAATTGTGGGAAAAAAATAAAGATTGAGATTAGTTCTTCCTCTGGAGAATTATCTTGCACAACAAACATTCTCAACCTAAATGTTTGTTACTATATTCATTGGGAATATGCTTATCCAGTTATTGGCCCAAAATGAAGACTCCGTTGGTTCAGTGAACATCACTAACATCCATTCCTTGTCACTGTAAAAACAGAATTAAAAATTAATTGTTATTATTACATTTTGTGAAATCCAACAGGAACTTACTGTGGATCTCAACAGTTTAATTATTAGATTTTCTGGTGAAATCTGCCGTGTTTCTACAGTGACTCTAAATGAATAATAACAATAATAATAAACATTTGATTTATAGGTGCCTTTCTTGACACTCAAGGACACCGTACAATTAACGAGCAGAGTATAAAACAAGCAATAAAACAGAGTAAAATGTAAAAGGCAGGTTAAAAAATTGGACAATGCAATTGTGGTCACAGAGAAAGCAGTCCTAAACAGATGGGTTTTGAGTTTGGATTTGAAGAGAGGGAGTGAAGGGATATTTCTGAGCTCCGGTGACAAGGAGTTCCAGAGTTGAAGAGCAGAAATAAACTGCCTGTTCTTCTTTTATTGTGTAGCATCCAGCATTAAGGTGTGTTACTGTCACTGCTACAGTATTTATGGACCAGAATGGACAAAATAATGAGGGTCTTTGAATTTTTTTGAAACCACCACATGGGGGAATTCAGTTGGTTGCAATTTGTGACTTTGTCACTGATAACACATTACAAATACATTACACACTGAAAATTTAAATTACTGGCATAACAGTTTACTAATAACTATATTTGTGGTGGCTTCCAAATTAATTTTCCTCTACAATTAACTGATTTATGACCATCTATTTTATTATTTTTTGCATTTTGCATTCAGAGTGTCTCCAACCCGTCATTTGTCTGAATGGGTCATATTTGGTGACAATGATAAGCTGGTGAAACTCCATTTTACCTCAGTTATTTACATGTGTCAGTCAGATCAGTGGATCAACAGTTATCAAATATTATAGATCAGTAGGTGATTTGGTCGCCGGTAGATGTTTAGGCCCACGAGGGTTAATTCGAAGCTGTGGTTGTGGCTCCATGATAATAACAGCATAATTTCTACTGGGACTCAGCTCAGTTAGCACGAGGCTCAAGGTTCTCCGACATGCTTTTGTTAAACAGAAATATTCTGCATGTTGGGAGGTGAAAAGTGAACTGTGTGTGGTTCAGCGTACCAGCTGCTCCACTCCTTTAGCGGCAGATCGAGTGGCATAGTAGTGGGCGATCAGCAGCATCTGTTCGAAGTCTTCATGAGCCGGAGAGTTGGCCTCGGCTGATTTGGAGATGTTCTCGCACTGAAATAACACAGGAGGACACACGACATCAGCAATGACAAGAGAAAAACTACTCCTCTGACGACATATACAGTTGCGGAAAAAAATATTGGACCACCCTTGTTTTCTTCAATTTCTTGTTTATTTTAATGCCTGGTACAACTAAAGGTCCATTTGTTTGGATAAATATCATGATAACAACAAAAATAGCTCATAGTAGTTTAATTTCAGAGCTGATATCTATCCAT
>JAPQRP010000018.1:19796421-19814402 GCA_037367295.1 Apogon hyalosoma
AGGTTCTGATGTCAATGCACATCAACAGTGAGAGCAAAAGGAAGCTATATGCAAAACTGAGTATACAGGAATGAAAAAGAAATTCCTGATTTGTCCTATCTCTTATCATTGCAAAAATACATTTTTGGTGACCTTGACCTTGACCTACATTCACCAAAAATGAATGGGATCTATTCTGGACCACCTTGCGCCTTTCCTGAAAATTTCATGGAAATTGGTCCAGTAGTTTTTTGCGTAAAGTTGCTGACAAACAAAAAAACAACCAAAAAAACAACCAAAAACAATACCCCTTGCCTCCCCTTTAGGGGGGCGGGGTAATAAAAAAAAAGGACCTCAATCACTTCAAATAACAGACAAGAGGTGAATACACAATAATCCTGACAGACACCAGCTGAAAACCTGTTCCCATGGCTATAGACTCAACCATTCAAATATTTGCATCTGAAGATGCACAGAGATTGCACAACGTTTTTTACAACAAAAAAATCCTCTTTTTCTATTCTGCAATCAGGTATTTTAAAAAGAAAGCGTCTCAGCTGATTTGCTGTCCCTGTAGATTCTCAGAGGTCATGTCACTGCCTCCATCCTCCCACTCACTCAATTGTGATCAACGTACCAAAGGGAGGGGCCTGGAATCAAATGTGCATAGTCAAGCTCCCTACAGAGGTGTTTGTATTGATTTTAATGACCCTATGACCTTTTCTCAAAATGTTAAATTTCCAAATAAGCATACACTATCTCTGCTTCACATTCTTACACTGGTGAGCAGCTGTGGGTAAAGCAAACTTTCAGACGAAAAGGAAAAAAACAAAACTATTGATCTTGGGAAACCTCCTGACCTGTCCTCTAGCAGCACCGTGAGATTAAACATTCGGATATCGAATGACCTGATCTTGAGTCGATAACACAGTGTTTGTTGTGCACCCTTGCAAGACAATCTATGGATGGCGGGGCTGGTACTGTGACCTTTACCCTTGATCCTCCAGCAGAGAACACAGGTACTGGAAGAAGTCAGCTTTCAGAGAGTGTGATGAAAAAGCTTTTGGAAGTCAGGTGAGGCTTGATAGAGAGTGAGCAGATCATTGTGGATGAACAGGTTATATGCAGAACAGTCACATTAAAGTTTGGAATTCATGTTCCTGCCTCAGGCACTGGGGGCAGCTGGGCTTAAGAGGCTACAAGCAAATATTTGTGGGTTACAAAATAAGCCTAAAACACTCCAGTAAGTGTAGTTTAAGAGGAAAAACTTAGATTTGCATTTTGTCTGAACACAGTAGTACACTCATGTTTGTTTTCAATTACAACATAATACTTTGTGTGAACTGAAATAATTAACACACTGCAAAAATCCAAATCTTACCAAATGTATTTTTTCTCATTTCTACACTTGGTAAGATTTGGATTTTTGCAGTGCATTTAAGGGAGGATTAACAGATACAGTTGTAGTCATGAGGTTATCTTGTACCTTCATCCAGCATTTCTCCATCTGTGCTGTGTTGGAGTCATCTTTCACCTTTAGGTAACACTCCACAGCTCGAGAATATTCACCCGACTGCTCCCACTCTCTTGCCTGTTCCAGGATGCCCTCCACACCGCTGAACCCCAAAAGACACAAAGGAGCAGACGGCAGGGTTTGCAATAGCAGTCACAGACACCTTCAGACTTGCTGTAAATCTTAAACAATAACACACTGATACTGAGTAGAAGAGCAACAGGGTAGTTAAGTTGGTTGGGAAAATAATGAAGGTGTGCTGAAGTGATGCAGGAGTTGACATCTCACCTCTCTTTGCCCTCACTCTCAGGGGAACATTCTTCACATCCATAAAACCACTTTCTTTGTGTGAAATACAACTTGAATTTGGGATATTTTCTGCTGAAACCCTCTACCAAAAAATTATCTCATGAGTAAAAGATGCTTTCTTTTTTTTTTTTAAGAGATTTCATGAAGTAATCAATTTATAACATGGCAGAGCAGACAGGAGGGGAAAATGCTATATGTTATGACAAATAGCTTTCTAAAATCTAAAGATATTCTGTATTAGATATGACAAAGAATCAAAACTACATCTTTGAGATGCTAAAACTATATAAGGTTTGGTGTTTTCGATTGAAATATGATTAATATAGTATCAAAACTTGCATAATTTTCTTTGATTTGCAATTTTATTTCTGAATACAGTTTCCAGAATGATTCCTTCTTATTCGTATTCTTATTCTCAGAAAAAAAAACCAACCCATTAACCATCCAGTGGTTGTGAGCTAAAAGCCTGACAGAAATGGAAAGCCTTGCAGTTAACTAGAGCCTGGGTTGCAGACTATGCTGGAATAATTCAGTGTTTTCTCACTTAAACCCTCTTCCTCGTTCGTTTCCAGTGGTAACTTTTGATGTTTTCCCCCCACATGTCATTAAAGAGGGAGAAGCGATGGGAGGATGAGACTGGCATGCTGCTGGTTTGCTGGCTAATGAGCTATTCCCTGTTAGGAGTTTCAATTTGGGGATAACACATGAGCTGTGTTTTAATAAAGCATCAGACCGAACACTTTGTGCATACATTAAACTGGTGGGTTACGGAGGAGAGGCTGGATAATTATGGAATTAGATTAGTGTCAATATCATCAAACAAAACTTCTTAAAGGTACAATATGTAACATTTGCAAGAAATTTATGTAGGAGTCTGGGTTGTGCAGGGAGTCGATTGCTTGTTGACGTTAGTGAACATCACTTCTAAGCTAATGGTAAGGAATGGTGCTATTTTTAGGATTTATTTATATGTTCTACACAAAAAAGCAATCGGTACATGTATTTTTTTTCACATCACAGATTGTGCCATTAAATATCAAACAAAAATAAGAATAGAACTCACTGAAGCTCATGCTTTTAGTTCAACAAGCCTATCTCTTGTTATTCTTTGTGGTACTTTCCATTTCACACCAAATTCCACATACTTTCTGATTTTGTGGTGACTCATAATTTTCCCTGTTGGGCAAAGTAAAGGCAGCAAGGTGGAAATGTTAATCTGCACATGTGTGCAGTTTGCCATCAACACAGCCCCAGGATAGTGGCCTTTCCTTCTTTGTATAAAAGCCAAGTTTTAAAAAGCATACGTGAGCTAAACACCAGTTTTCCAGATATAGGACATCTGATCACCCTGGATAAATCCTTAAAGTTATTTGTCCATTAGCCCAAGGTCGACCAGTGACAAAGAAGCAACAGAGACTAGAAAACACTAGGATAAATTTTCCAAAATGTATAAGATCAATAGTTTTATATCTTTTGAGTGTGATTTTCTCAAAAACACATATATATGCAGGTGATTTCTCAGTCAGTGCCCTTTGACCAAAGTACTGATGATGAGCTGGAGTTGGTCC
This sequence comes from Apogon hyalosoma, assembly GCA_037367295.1. Lineage (NCBI taxonomy): Eukaryota > Metazoa > Chordata > Actinopteri > Kurtiformes > Apogonidae > Apogon > Apogon hyalosoma. Next base: position 19,799,791 of record JAPQRP010000018.1, read on the forward strand.
CTGACCTTCAACAGCAGCTCAATGCTCCTAAAGTGCTAAATTGAATGCTAATGCTAGGCATCATGTGCCTAAAATGAGTAAAATGCAGAGACTGAACTTCCCTACAGGGATGTAAAAGCAAGATGACCTTAACATTTAACTTTAAGCCTCAGTGAGCTTTATTCTTGACCAAATTGTATTTTTGTTTGATATTTAAGTAGCTTAAGTGTTTAATAATACTGACACACATCGGTATAATTAAACATAGGGTTCATAATAGATTCTGTGGTTTCCATTTGGGTTTTTATGAAGTTTTTCACAAATAAACTCAACATGTTAACAGAATATAACTCAAAACTAACACTTTTAATCAGCTTAAATACTCCATATAGATCAGACCTGAGTTTTTTAATGTGTGTGTGTGTGTGTGCGTGTGCGTGTGCGTGTGCGTGTGCGTGTGCGTAAAAATGGTACAATAAAAGTTTTTCTAGTTAAAAAACACTGTGAGACTGTAGACCAATAAAAAAAAAAATTAAAAAAGTCATATTTGCTCTCTGGTCTTGATCTCACCGGACTCCCTTTTTGGCCGTCTCTTTCTCATATTCCTCCTGAAGCATTGACAGTTTGTTGGGGAGATATTCCTTACAGATTCTCATTGCATCACTCCACATGCCTGCATCCTGAGGAACAGAAACACAACCCAGAGGGAATAAATAAATCATGACAGCAGACTTAAGTATACATTTTATATAAACCATCCATCTTATACAAATTTCCCACTTGAGGTGACTCAAACTTCTTTGGCAAAAAAAAAAGAAAAGCCTGTTTGTTTCCTCCATTTACCTTGTAGTATTTTACTGTCAGTTCTGGTCTCTGGGCTCGGAGCAGGAACGCTTCAGCCTTCTGGAAATCTTTCTGTTCAAAGCAGAACTTGGCTTGGCCAACCAGAACCTCTGACACACTCTCTGGATCATGGTTCTCAGCCACCCGCTGTGCATTGGCCCAGTCCTTGTTGTGAACATACCTGGAATGGTTGACACACACACACACACACACACAGATACCCAAAAACAACAAAAAACCAAAAATATCAGCTTTTATAGCATTAAATCAAGTCCTAATTTTAAGTCACACCAACTAGTGGCTGTCAGCACAATGTTAACTATTCAACAAACAAAAACTAAAATAAAGTGGAAGAGCAGCCTGCCAGTGAGGTAGAAAATGTTAAAAACACATGATGCACTTTGAGAAATGGTTCTCAGGTGTTTTGAGAATGCAAACTTTATGACCAAATGCTGTGGTAAGGTTGTTAAAGAGAGGTTGAGTCATGTTTCACTACAAGATATACAGGCTGATTTGGAGGAATCTCAGTCAAAGAAAGATGGATACTTTTCAGAAGATTTGTCAAGGCCATACATTTCTATTACAGCTCTGTTTTATACAGGTGAATACAAATGATTGTAACTGTTATGCAATTTTTGCTTTATAATACATGCGACAGGTCCAATTCCTGGCTTGATGTGTCTTCACATCTACACTTGATAATCTCACATGAATGTGGACATTAACTACTGTGGATCAAACTTCCACAGTACTCACATAAACACGGCTTCTTTGGGTTTTCCTGCTTTGATGAATTCAACCTCAGCCTCAGGAAACTTGCCCTGGAAGAGGAAACACAGTGATATTTACTGTAACTACTACTCGCTCATAAAGTATTTCCAGTGACCAGACACATGAGCATGAGCTTTTACTTCTGATCAGTATCATTCGTAAACAGAGATGCAGACTGATAGATACTGAACTATAAAAAAGTCAAATATGTTTGCGGTTTGTGGAAACAGGGATGAAATGAAGAACATATTGTGACAGCACAGTAATTCACAAGATTTTAGGTTTTACACAATTTTAGAGTCAGGTTTATTACTGTTAAAGCAAACTAAGGCTAAAATTATTACCATTATTGAAAAAAAATAAACTGATATAAAAATAGACACACAAAAAAATAATTAACAATGCAACAAAAAGTAAAATGAAATAGAACAGCAACTTAGTTTAAAGTAAATAAAATGCCCAATACCTATAATATAATTTTATATAAAATGGCTTTGCATATAATGAGACAAATAAACAATTTTGTACAATCATGGATGTCAGGCATTCATTCATCCTACCTTTTTTCAGTATTGCACCTGGCAATATTTTCCTCATAAAACATGGAAAAACTAAATAAAATTACTCAATTCAAAGTCAATTCCTTAAAACAACACTAAAATTACATGAACGATTATAACTAAAACTGAAATCAAAACCAACCTGAATGATTAAATAAAAACTAATGAAAATTTAAACAGTATAATAACACTGGTTGTAATATTCATACACGCAATGTGAAAAAGTAAGAAGTTACGGGATGAAGATTTGGGTTATTAAGAAAAAAACATTTCCTTTAAAACAACTTATTACATACATACTGCAGTGGTCTGTGACAGTGGTGGGTACTTTTCATTTTAGTGACATCTGGAGTGAAATAAAGTCTCTTCTCGTTTGTTGATGTGGATTATACAGATGAACAGAGAGCAGCTAAGTGTCTGTACTGTGGCAGATTTACCTCATCCTCCAGGTAAATGGCATGTTTGAGGTGAATGTCCGGGATCTTGTCCTTAGATGCAAGGTGAGCCAGGTCAAAGGCAAAATCAAAAGAACTGGAGAGAAGAAGAAGAAGAACAAGGGAACAAGTCAAGCTGTCAGTGTAACGGCTTACAGTAAAGTTAATATACCGTATGTTGGTTAATGGATGGATTTGAGGAGAACCAGCAGGTGCATCCCATGGGTGATTTGTTCCAGTTTTGCAGCAATACACCCTTCTTTTCCAGAACTAAAATGAGTCACAGGCATTGGTGGAAGAAGTCTTCAGATCTGTCGGTGTGAAAATACTCTCCTACAACTAAAAGTCATAACCCTGCATCTAAAACCTTAGTTACAGCCGCAGTGCGTCATAGTTTTTTATTATTATTATTATTAGCATCACTGGGGAAATATTCCATAATTAGCTATCATCATATTATAATTCAAAGGGTCTGAAAGGACATGAGACTTCTGCATCTACTCCTACCATGTACTTTTATTACGATGTCCTAATTTTGTCCAATCACAGGCTTTTTCAGACAGGTAGGCGGGTTAAATATATGACTGACAGTTATCAATACCAATCGCTGATCAGATTTAGTCAGCCAAGATCTTGACACAATTCTACTGCATGGATGAGAGGATTAATTTTTCCAAACAACATCAACTCAGGTATCTTTTGATTTAGCCTGAGATGAAACAGGTGTAAAAGGAAGGTGTGTATTTTCCAAATCTGGTGTTGTTTCTTCCCCCTTGATTTCAGCTCCCGGGTCAAAACACAGTAATGTCCCGTCAGAGATTGAACTTTAATAGACTGCCGTTCCAACATTTATTTCAATATAAAGTAGCTCCTTGTTTTGGATAATCCCTTATGGTCCAACTAAAGCAAAAAATGAATTTAAAAGTAAAAAAGTGGGTCATTTAGCAACACTAATCTGTCAAATTGTCTCTATAATGTCCCGTCAGAGAGATTTCGAATACCGTGTTTTGACCCTCCCACAGCTCTAAACACTTAAAAAAACTTTACTCACTGTATATAGCATTTTCCTGAACAAGTACCAAAAAAGTGATTTAAAAGATAAAACACTTAAAGAAAAGCAACTCGAGACAAAAACACTAAAAATACAAAAAAATCCATAATATAAGTATAATTACTGCACTTATTCACCAGTCACTTCAAAAACAATGAAAATGCACAAAACCTAAACAAATAAACAAAACCCTAAATAAAATTAAAATGCTGGGTGTAAAAGTGGGTTTTAAGATGATGCAACTGTGTCCAACTTTCTGATTTGTTTCAGAAACTGCAAAATTGTTGGCATCAAAATCTACTTATAGTGCCAAAGGTAAAAAAGTGCAGAGGTGCCCTTTTGCTTCATACTTTCTATTAATAATATTATCATAAAAGTAGTGCCATAGCTGTCAGACAAATGTTATGAAGTAAAAAGTACATAGTAGATAGTACACTTACCAACATACAAGAGTGGTGAAATGTCTTCACTAAGTATATAACTTAACTGTACAAAATTGCCCACGGATTTGAGCTGACTAAACCCTGTGGTGCTGGTATATTAATATTAAATGATGTGTTGTCTGGAATATGTTGGGTCGATGTGTTGTTGTGCAGCTCACAAGTTATTGGAGGCGAATTCGATGGCGTATTCCAGCAAACCGAACTTGTTGAGCAGCTTCACAGCAGCCTCTCCACCCAGACTCCTGGCCCACAGGTAGGCCACCTGCTTCTGGGCGCTGGGTCCTCCATGGCTCTTAGCCACCTGACACACACATACACAGATATTATTATTCTGTATTATTACGCAATCCCTCAGCAGCATCAATTACAGGTCTTAGATGTTATGGTAACTGATGATATGCTTTTGTATGTTATGTGCACTTAAGACTACATATGTTTGTTATTTGGGTCTTAAGTACCCCCGGTATAGCGCTATGTACTGCTGTTGTGTCTCCTTATTTTATACATTATTAGATAATATTTGCATGCATACATCCTTATTTTATATTACTGGAGGACCATAACTCTCTGCTAACAGAAAGTTCTTTAAACGACTCCTGGAGATCAACACAGTCTGAGATTTGTATTTTTTTTATATGTAGGATCTAATCAAAATCTTAAAAAATAAATAAATAAATAAATAATTTAAGACATGAGGGTAGATGGATGTTAACATCTCTTATATCACTAACATGAGAAATGAGACTGATTTCTTTATGTGTTTGATTTCATTATTTACAAATGAATGCAGGGAGCTGTAGAACATCTGTACCACTGATTACCATCTGATTTGTTTTATTAACTTTTCCCTAACGTTGTCAAATCCAAAATGGACTGAAAAGCCGTTTAATTGGATTATCAGTTTTCATTGAAAAACATAAAAATAATATATCGCTTCATTCATTCGTTCTTTCATTCATTCATTCATTTTCATTCCTATCCCTGCTACCATCAGATGAAGGTGGGGTAGACCCTGGATTTGAACTTTTCCAAATTAGGGTCAAGTCCACATAAAAGATGCAACAAGGTGAAAATATCAAAGTAAAAGATACAACATCATTAAAATTATGGAAAAGAGGTAACCACAAAAACATCAAACATACAACAAGACTCAAAAACGATGTAACATTATGGCAATTGAAGATGCAATTTTGTAAATTTGGGTCTTGAAGTGATAAGAACTTTTTTTATAGTCCTGTGCTGAAAACATTTGGGGACCACTATCCTTAATGAAAATTTTAATTGCTCATAAAACTCCACTGGAAAACACGTAGTTGCCAAAATCATTCACTAAGCAAATAAATCCAAAGCTAAAATACAAATAAAAACATTTCACTGCACTCATTTTGTGCACAAAACTCTGCAATACTTATGAAACTACCAGAGATTGTCTGTACATACCCTGTGTGCATCCTCCCACATGTCATTGACTCTGTACATGTGAACCGCTGCCTTCCACTCTTCAGCCTCCATGAAGTGGTACTCTGCCTCTGAGAACCTGGATTCAGCCTCCAACTCCTATGAGACACAAACATTTGAAAGCTACATTTTAGAGTAAATGTAAAATCTGAAAACTAAAGCTACATCCAGCAGTTACTCTCGTATATTTTGTCAGGTATGTTTAACAGTTTAATTGAAAACTCTCATATGTCACCAGCTGGACCAGAGGAAAGTCCATCATCTTATCAACTCTTCAAATACAGCTCTACTAACAAATGCAATATGATTAAAAAAAAAAAAAAGCATATTTGCCTCTGAAAAGTAGTTTAGTGCAGGTATAAAGTGGCAGAAATGGAGATACTCAAGTAAAGCATAAGCCCATTAACTTCAGTACTTGAATAATGAGTATGCACCGATCAGCCGTAACATTATGGCCACTGACAGGTAAAGTGGGAAACTGGAATCTCATTTTGGAAACTACAATATGAGCAAGAGTAGGGATCTGAGCAACTTTGGCAAGGGTGAAATTACGATGGTCAAATCACTGGATCAGAGCATCTCCACATCAGAATCAGAATACTTTATTAATGCCTGGGGAAATTATTGTATGTTATAGTTGCTCCATTTAAGTACAATAAAATAGCAGGAAAGACCTTATCATTACAACAAAAAAAGAAAAGAAAATATACACATATAAAGCTCTAAATATACAAACATATATATAGCACTGAATATATAAAACACTATTAAGACATAATTAGAACAGCAATTTCTACAATATGTACTAGACAATATATTATCAATATGACAATTAAAGAAATGCACATAAATAAGTGTGCAAAAATATTGTTGCGTTATAAATGTGTGCAGTGTAGGATCTTGTTAGATTCCCATGTAAAGTGTATAGTACCTACCAAAATTATTTAAAGAACAATGAGAGGATCTAATGCAATCAAGCATCTGTGGGAGCAGAACATTATTACCACCTGTAATAATATTTTGCTGTAATAATATTGCGTAGGTGCCCCCTTTTTCCACAAAAACAGCTCTGACCCGAGGCCTAGACCATTTCAATATGGACCTGGTCAAAGTCACTCAGTTGTTTATGTTGCTCATTTTGCTGCTTCCAACACACCAGCTTCGAGGACTGAATGTCCACTTGTTGCCTAATATATCCAACCCAGTGAAAGGTAACATTGTTATGAAATAATCAATATTATTACCACTTCTCTTGTCAGAGGTCAGAATGTTATGGCTGATCTGTGCATGTGCGGATCATTTGGCCACTGTGTGACTATAGTTGCACAAGCATCATACTACTTATATTTACTTGTATAAATTAAACTAAATAGAGATAACATGTTGAATTACATAAAACTATGTAAAGCTCTCTGTTCTGTTGGCTTCACTCTCTGTAACCAAACACTTTAGGCCTTTGATGTACAAATGCATGTACCCTGATGAAGATAATCATCAGTCATCAGGCAGAGTCAGTTAGTTTCACCTTGGCCAGGTGGAGGTGGGTCTCGGTCAGCAGGTCAGGGTGATGCTTAGCCACCAAGCGAATCACATCATCAAACATTCGGTTCTTCTTGTACATGGTGATGGCGAGGTCAGGCTGCTTCACTGTGGCAAACAGCCTACGGGTGAACACACAGCAAAGTCAGAGCAGGTTCTGAACTGACCTCGTTTCAACACAGAACTAATGAGGAACGCTCTCTGTTTTTGACGCTGCAGACAGCTATAAATATGTGCGTTTACCTTTCAGCCTCCTGAAACTTCTCGTCTCGCTCCAGCTCCTGAGCTCTGCTGACGTACAGAGCCATGACCTCCTCCTCTGTCATGCACTTCACTGCCAACTGACAACAAAACAAACCAGATTTGACAAAGGCAGCTTTATTTTACGTCTCTCTTTCTAAGAACATATATAATCATTCATTGTGACTCATTTACATAGGTGTTTATGTAAAAAAAAAAAAAAATTATCATTTTAGAGCCTGATAGTTAAAATTTAATTCAAATATATGAAGCCATTCAGAGCCCCAAAGTAAACTGTATGGTGGATTTGTATTAAAATTGTACTCATGAATTGATAGAAACAGATATTTTAAAAAAAAACATACCATTCCCAATTACATGTAACCAGTGTAAGGGCTTTACTATAACTATTGAGCAGATACATAAATGCATTTTAATACTTAGGCATTGCCTTGGAGGTTTAGTGCACATATGGGAAAAGTGTCCAAAACTGTCAAGACTATTTGTTTTTATTAATAGGAAGCATTGTAGACCCAAGAATAATCCTAATCAAAAGAACCAATTAAAAATAAATCAAAACAGAGTGAGTCTGTGCATTTATAAACCAATGTGTGTCAGCTGTACTGACCTTATGTGCCTCCTCCCAGCGTCCTGCAGCCGTATACATGTCTATAGCGTCTTTAATGTGACCTCCTTTGACATACAGCTGCTCTGCCACCTACAGGCCACAAAGAAGAAAATTATACATGAGATACACTCAGAAAATAGCATTACAATGGGAATCTCATTTGCTCATGTGTCTAGAAATGTGCGGACTGAATATTGTCAAGCTTATTTGAGCTTTAGGTGGACTTTGTTACCATCATTCTGAGCCATCATGCCTGTTTCTCCCCTTTATCTAGATCAGGAGACTAAAAATAGTTTTAGTTCAGGGGCCACATACAGCCCTGTATGATCTCAAATGGGCTGAACCAGTAAAATAATAACAGTGAAAAATTTTAATTACATTATGAAAATGTTTACAACCATGAAATATCATTTAAAAAATGGGAATAACATGAACAACCTGAAATTGATTGCGTAAAATAAGCACAATTATGCCTCAGCTTATCATTTAAACGTGTGCTTTATAACTTACAGATCACAGTAGATCTACAAACGCACAAAACATTTAGTAACAGGAATAATATTGTTAAAATTGCTCTTGCTTCTTTAAAGACATTTCATATTGTTTATATTTATTCAGGCTATTCACATATTTTGTGAAAGGATAGTTTGTAAATGTAAACTTTATCATTTGATTTAACTTTTCTACACTAAACCAAAGAGAAAAGCTTGGGAGTTTTTATAGCTTATTATGACAGTATTTTACTGGTCTGACTCACCTGAGATCAAGTTTGGTTATATGTGGCCCCTAATCTAAAATGATTTTTGACATCCTTGATTGTTAATATCTTTAGTGTAATTTTTGTATTTCACAAATTCATCCCACAGGCTGAGTTGGACCCTTTGGTGGGCTGGTTTTGGCTCACGGGTCGTTTGTTTGTTTGACACTCCTGATCTAGACTGTATTCCTAGCTGAAAAGCTGTAGAATGTAGGTCCACATTCATATACAAACACAAGTAGCATTAGCATTCACTGCAAACATTAACATCTGTTCATGCATATATAATATTCATACCTTTCTTCTACTTGTACATTATGTCTGGTACAGCATGTGAAATTTCGCTGTACCCGAGTATGATGACAATAAACGTCATTGTGATTGTTTTAATTCACTAAAGAATCCCAACGCATTCACATACTGTGGAAAGTCTATTCTCCCATTGGTGATAAGCACTATCAAATTGACTTTTTCCACAGTGAATGAATATTTTAGTGTGTTTGATGTATAAATTTGAATACTGTGCAGTCTTGGTTCTGCTGCATCATCTTTCCACCGCATTCACAGGTGTGTCCTGTCTTTATTGTTTTTAGCTGGCAGTGAATTTAACTTTCCTGCAACTTCCACAAGTTGGAGAGCAAAGTGCTTGTTATCTTAATTACTTTCTGTGAATATGCCCATAGAGCAAACAGACTGAAATAGCTTGCTATTTTCAGAGGCTGGCAGTCTGTGGAGGCCGTTTGGCTCAGCTGAGCTCATCAGAATAAGGACGGCTGTGAACCATCTCCGCTTTGTCACTCTTCTTTGTATACATGCCTGAGTTTTACCTCACTCTTTTTGCCTTTATACAGTTTTGTATTTTTGGTAGATCTGTTGTTACCATTCAATGGCCAACCACCCTTGAGTAAAGAACCTTCACTCCATGGATGTTGTGCTCTGACTTTGTTGCAATACAGGAAACCGATTTCTGCAGACCTTGTATTGAAAAACACTTGAAGCTTCAGCAGGCAGGATTTTTTTCTATGATGTCATTGGGAAAAATGTTAATACTAAGTTTCCAGCATACTGTAATTCAACAGACTTGATAAGAAATCAGACCACCTGCCCTCTTTTGTGCCTCAATGGTAACAGCCTCTTTACTGTTACAATGACTTTACTTTTCCATAACTGCATGAAACAGTGTTGTGTAATCGAACTAAACGGCTTGAATATTACAACCACTGATGAGTGAAGTGGTCATAATACTGATTGTCATCTTGATACATCAAACTCCATCTGCATATTTTTATTTGCATTTTCACCTTGTGCTTAAATACTCTAAATATTGCAAGAAATTTTGTATGCATGGGGTAGGTGGAAAGGTCAGTGCACCAATAAAAGGTAAATGCACATGAATACAAATGCAAAAGATTTAACCGATTTTATGTTATGATATTATGTCTGCATATCTGGACCAAGAGGAAAATTAATCTGATGCTTCATTAAATACAAGAATCTAAATGACCATATTAGATTGAAAACAGCAGTGAAAATCCACCATGCATGAAGAGCTGCAGAAGCAAATGTTAAGACAAAGCTTCTACACAATTGTGAAACAGTTTACAACAAAATTACATGATTCAGACCACTGGTTAGATTCATTTCAGTTTGGGGAGCAACAGTTGTAAGCTGCCTTTAACATTTAGTACCTCCTTAACCAACAACTAGGCTATGTTATTTTATGTAATATTAGTTTTAATGAGCAAACTAAACCATGATAATGATGACGAACCAGATGTTAAATTCCTATAAGAGTATTTTCTTTTGGTGAATTTCTGCAAATTCTGCTAAATTTGGACAACATTTGGAAGGAAACCCATGTCACCTGTCAGTGAGTGGTCTACAATAGACAGGAAGTGAACATTTAGTCCTCAAAGCTGATGTGTGTCCAGCAAAATGGGCAATGTGAGGATGTGAGTAACTTTGATATGGACCAAATTATGTTGGCCAAAAGACTGTCAGAGTATCTCCACAGCCGAAGGTCTTACAGGGTGTTCCTGACCTGCAGTGGTCAGTACCAAGGATGGACACGCAGATCTAAATCCAGTCTAGCTTCAACCAAATGTTCACTTGCTGCCCAACACAGAATATGCTTTGATACATCATTTATAAAGATAAATATAAACGCTATACACAGCCAGAAAAAGGAAAAGAACACAGTCTGATTTTATGTTGTACTGTTTTGGAAAATTAAGTGAACGCCTAAAGACCCAAACAGCCGACGGTAACCAAACGCATCTACTGATCTAAAATGTTTAATACCTGTTGATCCACTAATCCTGTCGACACATGTAAATAACTGGCATAAAATGCAGTTTGTCAACCTTTCATGGTCATCAGATTTGACCCATTTGGACATTCAGAGGTTCTGTAGTGAACATGAAAACACCGTCATCTTCTACAACATTAATTCACCGGTAAAACCCATGGAGTTTGATCAATGACAGTGGATGGAAATGCTTGACTGATGTTCAGTTAATGATATATTTTACAAAAAAAAGTCACTTTTTCTTCAATTTTCTCTGTTTTGATATAACAACCTTTGAATTTACTCAGAGTTTTCATGAACATCTACATGCTCAGTGAATTATATATAGGATAATACATGATTTACGCTGAAAAATGCAAAATACAGAGGATAATATAAGAAATAGTGATAAATCACTTAAAGGAGTGATACTTTGCTTTTTTTTTTAAAAGGAATTACGCATTTTAAAACATTTTAATAGTCTATATAAACTGTAAATGCTCTGCTTGGGTCTGAATTCTTCAGTAATTCAACTCCACAGGTCCATCTTCAACCCTATTTCTAAGTAATGACACCAGAAAGGTCATTTTGAGCGCTGGCCCTTTAAATGCAAATGAGCCACTTCACATCCTACCCCCTCCAGGTTGTTGACTGTGCTGCTCTGTCCTGTTCAACCACTTGTGTTCATTAGTACAACTAACAACTGAACATTTTAGGTAATCGGCTCGAAGTTTGGACATATTTTCAGTATGAACTACAACCGCTGCTGCTGATAAACTATTATGTCGTACTCTGAGAAATGTTCGTTGGAAATCATGACCTCGTATGTGCAAATGTTGTGACGTAACTAGTTATAAAACATAATAAATTAAGAAGGAATTGAAACAGGTTGTAGAAATCCACTCGATTTTTGCCTAAATGAATATGAAGATAGCTTTGCAGCACCTGGAGGGTTCAAATTCAAACTTTATGAACTGTTAGGGTCCAGAAACACAAATAAATGAACCAAAGACTAATTAAAGTGGGTTTAGATAAATATGACCCCTTTAAGAAAGGTTAATTTGGGAACTGCCACAAAAGTAGCACTAAAAAATATTACAAACTGATTAACTTAATAAGCAGCAGTAGACCAGCAACTCCTGCATTCTATGATGTAAAATGCCTGTTTTCTTAAAGGTGTCTTGTGGCTGTGACAAGAGCAATGTAACAGTTTCAGTTCTATGTCCAATAGGGCTGTGTAGCTGCAACACTGCACAAATCAAAATCTTACCAAGTGTATTTTTCTCATTTCTAGTCAAAATACCTCATCACACTTAAAATACGACAAAATCACCTAAAGAGTAACTTTCCAGTGACGTATAAGAACTTATTTTTAGACAATAGATCTTGAAAATCTCATTTTAAGAAATCTTACCAACATAATTTTCACTTGTTTCATTGGCAGATTTTTTTTTTTTTGCATAATTTAAGCACCAGTAAGTGAACGCCTTAATTCAAGCAAAAAAAAAAAAAAAAAAATCTGTCAGTAATAAGCTCTTATATTTCACTGAAAAGTTACTCTTTAGGTGATTATGTCTTATTTGAAGTGTGATGAGATATTTTGACTAGAAATGAAAAAAATACACTTGGTAAGATTTTGATTTTTTCAAGTGAAGGTAAAATATTCCAAATGTAGCAGACACTTCAAGCTGTGTGACCTCCACCTAAACCCCCACCTCCACACTAAACTTTTAAAAACTTTACCGTTCATATACACTCACACTAAAAGACGACTGTGAGAAGCTTCTATGAATCAACTGGTTATGGTTATGTGCGTGTCATGAGAGGCTGCATTTATTACTGAGACATGTGCTGATATTTTGTATTGCCGTTGGCAAAATGTCATTGCCATCTTCATCCCTCTGGCCATAAATATGTAACTCACACGCATGATGTTCCAGCAGGTACGACAAGCCAAATGTACCAGCTTTTAGCCTGCGGAGTGCAGTATTTTTATGAACTAAAATATATAATGAAAGTCAGCGAGTCCAGCCAGGGAGTGCTTACAATGAGTGGTCCTTATTGTGTTAGAGTGTAGGTGGAAAAACTGTTGAGTGCAGTTCACCAGCGTAAGAAAACTGACAGTTTTCATCCCATGTACATTTGCTTATCTACTGTAATTGAAAAAGAGAAGACAACAGCGCAGAGAATGTCATCTGAGCAGCTTTTTCTTATTTATTTCAAAATAGATTTTTTTTAACCTTTTGATTATACAAAATAAAGATTTCTGCAACCAAAAAAACCCATGTGTTGTTCTTACTTTAAGGGTCACTGCAACTACATTGTGCTGCAAGTAGTAAGAATCATGTTATAATACTCATGTAATACTGTATTGTAACATTTCTGAGCCAGTTATAGTTTATTTGAGCCTTACCTTATTGCTAATATTTGGAAATTATTTGCACTTCATCTCATGTTCTTCTCACATTTACATTTTTGACATTTCACTTTTAATTTTAAATTGTAAATTGACACTGGGAAAAAGCAACAAATCTGTTACTCTTCAGATCTGAATGAATCATAAAGATGATCTATTTTGATCTCAAAAACAGACAGTTTTGCTGAAAAGTGAGGAATCTGAAAGCAGATTTCAATACTGACTGACTTTGGATCATCACTGTAGAAACTCCAAATAATAAGTAGTTCATTGACTCTTTTCTCACATTATTAATTAATTCCTCAGCTGATGAGTGTCTGCTATTCCTCCTGTAATTTCATCCCTCCTGTTTTTTGGCTGTAATCTTTCTACTTTTGTCGACTCGTGTGTAACATCTGGATTGCTTGAAAATTCCCGTTCAGAAATGTGTTAAACGCCTAATACGCAACGTGGCATTTCCAGTTCGCTTCCCCTCACCTCATAGTCTTGCATGGAGGCGTAGTACTGAGCGATCTTCACGTAGTATTTTCCTGCTGACGAATCGTCCTGTAACTCCAGGATGTGGACGGCTTTCTTCCACTGCCGAGCTGCGATGGCTGCTTCGATGGCTTTAACGGAGCAGCTGGAAGGGGACAGTCAAGGAACGTAGCATTTTTTTACAGAGCTCTTCATGAAACAAGACAATTAAACAAAACAGGATGAGATGCAGAGGGTAACTCATATAACTTAGAAGGAACTGCAGAAAATAAAAAAAATATCAGTTGAGTTTTTGATTTAACCCATAAAGACCCAGAGCTACTTTTGTGTCAGTTCCCAAATTAATTTGTCCTCTATATTTAACCTTTCTTAAGTGATTTATCAACATTTATGATAATATTTTCCTCTGTGTTCAGCACTTTTTCAGTTTAAATTAGATCTTTTCCTATATTTAATCCATTGCTCATGTTGATGTCCTTTAAAGCTCAGAGTAAGTTCAAAGGTTATTAAATCAATAATAGAAAAAAAACTGAAGAAAAAGTGACATTTTCAACAAATATATCAATAACAGAACATAAATCAAGTGTGTCCATCCACTGTCATTGATTCAACTCCATGGGTTTTACTGATGAATCAATGTTGTAGAAGATGTTGGTGTTTCCATGGTAACTACAGAGCCTCTGAACATCCAAATGGATCATATCTGATGACCATGAAAAGATGAAGAAC
>JAPQRP010000018.1:19817309-19847290 GCA_037367295.1 Apogon hyalosoma
AATTTCAGAGCTGATATCTATCCATTGTCCATGTTTTCTTGATAATAACCAAAATCACTTCAGTTCTTACATCAATAGCTGTAGCATTGTACTGACAAAAACAGTGCTTTTAGGCATTCCATGTTTTCTTTTTTGTCTGTTTTAGTCACATGATCCACACAGGAGTTTGTACTTGATTGTATAACCATTGTTTTTGATGACTTTTGATAGTCAAGTCATTTTTTTCCACGACTGTACACATTGCAGTTTGTGTAGGATCATGGCTATCAACAGCTTTATGGACAAAGACATGCCTATTAAAGAAAACATTTCAGTCAGTAAGCAAGGCAATAGGGAGTTTTTGAGAAGTATGACTGATGTAACAGGTGAGGAGGTAGTTGACTGTAGAGATGCCCTGTCTGAAAAAGCAATTGCAGCCAGCAGATTAGTAATATGACACATGAAACTGCAAATATTAGGTCAAGATGACAGAAGATTGAGGATTCTGAATCTGAAAGGCGCATAGCAGGATATGATTTACAAATCTTTTTAATGAAGAGTAAATGAATTATTATTGTTAGTTTAATTTTAAGCTATTGCTCACTGCCAAATACACTTCCTTAATTATCTTATTAACCAGTAAACTATGCTAATCATCATTTTAATGATCAAGAGACATGTTCAAAAATCTTGGTAGCCTTAACATAAATTTGGCAGTAATAATTAGGGGTAATACTAGGAGTTGTATGTATTTATTACTTATAAAATGCTTGTGATCATTCTTAAATATAGCACATAAACATTGGGGGGTTGGGGGGGTGGGGGTCTCAACATCCTAAAGTTCAGTCAGAACTATTGGCTATGACTATATAGTGGAAACAGTGGTGTCTTTGATGTAATTTCATATTTTAATTGCGTAAATAGTGTAGAATTGTGCATAGATACT
This sequence comes from Apogon hyalosoma, assembly GCA_037367295.1. Classification (NCBI taxonomy): domain Eukaryota; kingdom Metazoa; phylum Chordata; class Actinopteri; order Kurtiformes; family Apogonidae; genus Apogon; species Apogon hyalosoma. Next base: position 19,818,235 of record JAPQRP010000018.1, read on the forward strand.
ATTTTACACCACTGAAACTGTTTAAAATTGGCCTAATATTGGAAATGTAAGAAAGTGGGCATATGTGTACACTTTGGGAAAAATGTGATTAAAAACCCTGGTCAAAACAAATAAGGTTAGGGTTATTACCAGAGTCAGTATTTTCACTTGGTTTATCAACTTTTATTGATAAAGCTCTGAAGCCAGCAGGAGTTCATAAAGCAGATTTGTGCTGACTATCTGTAACAAACTGTTGTATGTGTTTGTGTTGTGTCATTGTTCTATAGCTCTGTTTATGGATACACAATATTCAATGGAAAAAGTTGACAGAAAATAAGTACAAATATAGAAATAACTGGTGTTTTCTAGTTTGTCTGTACTGTATAGTATACTTTAAAACTGAGAAGAAAGTTTGCAGATTGTATTGTGGTTCTAAACATTGTTATATAATCATTTGGTCAGATTGACCACCCCTAGTATTTCTCATATAAATAAAAGGATATTGCTTCTAGTTTCTCTTTGCCGCTTCAAGGTATCCACTGTTTTACACACATACTTTTAGTTTAGTTTTCAGTCTCCAAAAAAAGCAGTCATGAAACATATCTGTATTTTTAGGTGCTGACGTTCTATTTGCCTCACAAGTAGCAAGCAAGCAAACTCATCTGTCTGTGGTTTGTTGTCACGGAGATGGAGCACAATGGGGTTTAAGCTACGAGTGGTCAGAGTGTGGCAATACAATTACAAGGAAACCCTTTCACATTGTTCACATTTGGATTTGAGATATTGTGTTGTTTAAGGTTTGACATTTTTTTTTCAGATTTATTTTGCATCTTATGTCCCACCCACACTTATGCACGTAATTTATTATTTATTTTTTTCTCTACATTTGGGCCTCTTACCCAGATGTAAACGCCATTAGACTCTGTAAAAACAGAGATTGTGTATCCATGTGGAAAACAGTGGCGTCATACCCCATTTTACCAATGTCTCTCATTGCTTTGTATAATAAACCCACTCCTGAAACATAAAATCCAAATCTACAAATCAGTGTATGACCTGCAGTAGATCGAGGTCAGCACAGATACCTTTGGGAGACGGACAGGAGTGGTGTTATGGACAAATCCACATCATGTAAAGAATACACTTCAACAACCCAGGTAACTCAATTTTAGAACTTGTTGCTGTTCAGCTGCATGACAGATTAAAGCCTCTGTGTCTGCAACATCCAGTATTACCCACAGTGTTTGTACATGTTTGTAGTCATTTTTGGGTTGTCTTGTGGACAGACATATTTTGTAAAATGCTGGTCATGTAGACAGATTTTTTTTCTTCTGGAGTAAGAAAATATCTGTTTAGATAAATATGTGTTAGTGTGGAGAGGACATAGATAATGCATCACCTTCTTTCCTCCTTTTGACTGTTTTTAATCTTCAGTCTCATTAAACCTATGAGCGGAATAACAGTCCAGAAAAACAACTTAGCTGAAATAGTGGCAACAATGAGTACATCCTGTAGTCTGAATGCAATTTAAATTACTGAATTCAGAGGAAAACCACCAGATCTTGGCAAGACCTTGAAAATATTCTGGATGTTGAAAGTAAAACCAAGAGTTCCAGTTCAGTGGAGAGACTCATCCATGTAGACCTTCAAACCGTCAAACACTAAAACTGATGAAACGCTCCGCCATCAGTATTCACTCTCAAGCCTTTTCCCACCTGTTACATAAACACAGATGGCTGGAAGAGAGGAATTGAGATCTCAGACAAACAGCTACGGAGAAATAACAGACAGATGGAGGCTGACAGAGTGTAAAAATAAAATAAAAAAAAAAACACAAAGAGAACTGTTGTTCCACTGTTGATACGTCTCCTCTCCTTGCATCTGTTAGGAGATAAAGCAAGCTGGGAAGGGCTCAAATGAAGACAGAGGTAAAAAGACGGAGAAACGTTATAGACAATGCCAATTTGGCATCACACTCGGTTGCTTGTTGTTGCCTTTTATTACCTGCATTTGTTGTTTGTTACTGCTTAATGTTTGGCTAAAAATTTATTAAAATGGCCAAATTTGATGAAGAAGTGAAGAGACGGAGATGGGAAAAAAGACAGAAAGAGGGCCCCACCTAGATAGATTTATATTTGGACAAACTACAGTAGTGGAAAAAAAACTTTCAGACACCCTTAAAATTTTACATTTTACACAGTCTCAAATATTATCATGAAATATCTGCAGGAAAATCTTTTTTTGTTTCAAAAGTGTTAACAAGGAAAAAATAACAAGTAAATTTTTCATAGTTTCAACACGTCATGTCCTGGATGTGCCTCATTATCGTGCTGAACCATCATCTCGACATCAATAGAACTGAGCATGTGCAGAAGTGAACATGTGGGTTTGGAGAATGGAGCAATACTTGGCAGAGTTCAATGCCTTAAGAGGGATTCTTAATGTAATATATCACAAATGCATGGGGTGTCCAAAAAATTTTTTTTTCCACTACTGTAACTGAACAAACTACAATTAACAGTTAAGCAACAACTGACACAAAGGCCGGACCCCGTCCCAGTATGCAACACAACAAGATATATCTTCACATTCTCTATATCTATAGGATGTACCACATACATAAATACAGCTAAATATAATAGGAGAAGCCCACTCACCCTTTCATAAAACTCTCCCTTGATGAGACTGGAGGCGATGCGATTAATGGTGTCGCTGTTGTTGGTGATCTCCACCCGGCTGAGGGCTAGACGGGCAGCTTTAGCTGGGAGCCCCGACTTCAGGTACAGGTTGATGGCTCCCTGGAAGTCTCCTTCATTCTCCTTCACCTCTCCTGCCTTCTCATCCTGACCCGTCTCTGTCAACCACCGGTAGTAGGTTGCACGGAGGTTTTCCAGATCTGGGTGGCCCTGAGGTTATATTGAAAGCATGGGATAGAGACAAAATGAAATTCTGCTTTAATGGTTTTAATATAAAGCTTCACTCAAGAGCAGAAGCTGATAAAGACATCTTGAGATGACAATGGCTGTTTGCCTCATAAAACTGGATAAATTAACCTGTTATGTTATGATGAACTTTGTTATCTCTCAGATAATTAAAAAATTAACATATTACTGCATGATTAACACATCACTGCGTGTTATCATAGAAAATATGATAACAAGATATAACAAAGCTATTAACCTGTTAATACAAGAAAACATACATTGTCATGAGAAAACAAGCTTTGTTATCTCAAGATCAAGTTCAGTCAGTTGTGTCCACCATCTTTGCATCAATTCTTCATGCATTTCTCTAAAATATAAGTAGCCTACAATTAGTATTCATATTAGATTACTGACCTTTAGTTTGCCTTTGATTTTTGGCCAGTAAAATCTAAGCATTTCATCTTCAATTCAAAGTGAAAAACTGTGTCAAATTAGAAGAAATTCCCTTTAACATGTTCCTGAGCTACTTCATTCATTATAATCGACAGACATGAGGTCACAGTTACCGTGACCTTTGGACTTTGATCACTAAAATCTTTTTGGTTGATGCTTGAGTCCAATGAATGTTTATTTCACAGTTCCTCAGATATGGCATTTTAAACATACTGAGGACAGACGGACAGATGAACCATGAACACATTTACGATCGGATTTGGAACTAGCATTAAAAAAACAGACCAAAAGAACTTCCACAACCGGCTTCCACAAAAAAACAGAGTGGATCACAGACTTTAAGACAGAGAAGACGTGTGTGACGGTAGAAAACAAGAAACAAATTATACTTTGATAAAAAAAAACCAAAACACATAGCTTTTGTACCTTTGCTTCAGCCACAGCAATGCAGTCATCCCACATGTGGAGCTCCTGGTACATTTCAATTGCCTCATCAATGGCATTCTGCAAAAACGCAAAAAAAAAAAATGAAATTAATCGAATCAGATGACTTAGCACTGCACATTTTGTAGAAATAATGGTCAAGATTTCAGCTTGTGCAAAAAAAATTAAAGGTCTGTTTATGTTGAAAAATACAGGGATTCTCTGACCTGTTCCATGTAGTGCATCTCAGCCAGTTTGAAGTTTTTATCCAACATGGCCACATGGGCTTGGACCTGGTAAAACTCTGTCCCATCTCCTCCCTGCTTAGAAAAGACACATGGGATTGAATCAGGCACATTTTAATCTATGATCACACATATGCAGTGATCATGTGAAGTTATTATTAGACTACAATTTTTTTCTATTTATTACCTATGAAATTAACCATTTTAACCACAATCATTTTCATTTAATAGTAGTTTTGCTGTTTTGTGGTATGGATGCTTTCCATTTTCTACTATAGTAAGTATTAAGCTTTAAATGAAATGATATTCAATTAATTTCGATGCGTCTGATTTAAAATGTGCACGTCTAAAGCTGCTTAATATTTATAGATAACACTGATAAGTCTCTAAAGCAGGGTGTCAAACTCTTGTTAATTCATGCGCCACATACAGCCCAACATGATCTCAAATGGGGCAGACCAGTAAAATAACAGCACTGAAAAAAAACGTAAAATTACATTATGAAAGTATTTACGTCTACAAACTAGCCTTCAAAAAATGTGACTAACATGAACAGCCATGCACAACTTGAAATTTCTTAAGAAAAACATGCAACTTTAACAATATTATGCCTTACTTTATCATTTACACATGTACATTACAACTTACAGATCACAGTGGATCTACAAATACACAAAACATTTAGTAACAGACAGAATATTGTTAAAATCTCACTTGTTTTTCTTAAGACATTTCATGTTGCTCATATTTGTTCAGGTTATTCACATTTTTTGTGAAACAATAGTCTGTAAGGGTAAATATTGTCATGTAACTTGACTTTTTTTTTACACTAAAGAGAAAAATGTGGAGTTGTCATTATTTCTAGGTTATTATTATAGTGTTTTGCTGGTCTGATTCACTTGAGACGAAATTGGTCTGTATGTGGAACCTGAACTAAAATGATTTTGACACCCTTGATTGTTAATATCTATTAATGTTTGCATTTCACAAATTTAGCCCACGAGCCAGATTGGACCCTTCGGTGGGCCGGTTTTGACCCACGGGCCACATGTTTGACAACTCTGCTCTAAAGTACTTTGCATTTTCTCAATGTGTCTGTTCACGGTAGAAAGGCAAAGATGTGCTGATCTGAAACACACCATTTCCTTTGACACTTTGTCAGCAATCTGGTTTGTTTGGTGGAGAAAGCGAAGGGTTGAGACATCACCCAATGCAGCACAACACCTAAGAAAAAGAAAAAGAAGAAAAACACAATGAGCAAAAACAAGTAAGAGAATAATAGTATCATAAAGACATGAGTAAAAAACATTTTCAGCATGGTGAAGGTAGAATTTAATACTGTCTGGTCACAGCTCTGGATAAAACAGCACACTTAATGAAGTGAGATAAATTAGAGCTTTTGTCTAATTAGCCTTTAGATATGCTGCAGTCTGAGGGCGCAGAAATGAAAAGGCACAGCCTAGCATTTGGCCAATTTATTACCAACTTTCTCTGAACAGTTGCATCAGATTAATGAACAAGTCATGAAAGAAAAAGCGTTGAAAAACTTCTTCTGTCTGACTCTTTCCTGCTTCCCTCCCTCATTAACATCACTTCTCTCACTCATTAACATTATCCACTCCAGACAAAACCGTTTCTCTCCCTGATTTTGTGATTTATGCAAATCAGACCAACGCCTAACGAACAGCATATACATTATTAATGACAGAGAATTCAGATTTACAAAGTTTCTCACAACACAGAAAAATAAAGATGAGGAAAAGGGGGAAGATTTTGATGATGTAGAATGCTGTCTTTTACAATAACTGAAGTCAGAGGACGAGGTCAGGCAGGGACTCAACCATCAGCTGAGAGTCTAATCTATAGCACATGTGTTCGAGTGTGTGTCTGTTTATTCATCTCCCATAGTTCCACTCTCGCAAATACATCTTTGAGTCACAAGGAAAATAGATAAACAACACAATGAGAAACTGATGACGATGTTGTGTGGAAGGTTTTCATTCTTCAGTACCGTTCTACCTTTATGATACCAGTTCCCCATTTTACCAAAAAGAAAAATAACACAATATACATTATCAGACAAATCTTCATGTTTATACTTCAGCTCATTTGCAGTTTTGTAATAAAATTTGAAGCTGCATTGCAAACAAGGGGCTAAGCTACAAAAAAAGGGCAACAAATGTCACATTGTCATTTTATATTGCAATAAATATCACTACAAGAAGAGTAAAAGTTGACTTCTGAGTAAAAGTTGAAGAAACCAGACAGTTAAATTATTTGTAAAAGAAATGAAAATGAGACAAAATGATACAAAATAGTAATGAAAACCACACAAAAAATACTTTTTTATAGTATGATATAACGCTGTGGAAGTCAGCAGAGTTCTTATTCAACATGATGCTAACAACATAAAACTGGGAAATTGAGGGTTTTCAGTGTTCTCTATGGTCGGAACATGACAAACATATATTTACGCTTACGTTACAGAAAATTAGAGGAAGAACACTCAAAAACAGAACCAGAATATGCAGAGGACAGAATAAAGCAAAACACCAAACCACTGAAACATTTTGCACGTTATTCCATAATCTTGATGGTCATAGCTGTTGATGTCCAGTAAAAACAGATAATGTTCATAGGCGTGGCCAGATGGGGTCTGCGAAACTCTTAGGGTGGTACACTGAATCACTCCTACTTGTGGTGTGTATGTATTTTCCTCGTGATTCATATATTAGTTTGCTTGTTTTGCATTAATGTATTGATTGAATACAACTGTATAACATGAAAATCTATATTACATTATGATAAACAAGTATATGATGACAAATACCATTATGAATTTATTGCCCAGACCTAACTTACACTGATGAGATTCACTGATTAAATACTGCTGTTTGGTTCTAAATGATATCAGACAACACTAGGCATGTTTCAGTTTCAAGTAAATCAGTCAGTGCGGTAAAAGCATTGGGATTTGTTCACCGGTCCTCCGTATGTGTGTGTGTATATGTGTGTCGTGCTGCTGACCTTTCTGCGATGTGCAGCTGGTGAGCCTCCAGAGCCAGCTTGCTGAGCGTCTTCCACATGGCTTCAGTCTCTGGTGACATCTCCAAAGTCTCCAGGAATGCTGTGGCTCTGTAAACACACATGCACACACATATAGAGCTGTGTCAGACAACAAGAAAGCCTGAGGGATATGATACAACACACATCAGCAGGTATTCTGATTAATAATTAACATTGTAAACATTCTATGGTGCATAAAGAAATCAGAAACATGAAAATCCAGATTATAACATTCTGTCTTTGTTGTTGCTTCTTGTGCTTTGCCAAATCAGTAAAACCATGTCTGTGTCAAATGTGAAAAACAAAACTTTCAATCACTAATGCATTTTATCAACAATTACCGTCATTAATGTGTCTATTGTTGACTATCTACTATGTTAGTTCCGTTGTACATAATCACAAACAAGCCACACAGAAAAAAGTGTTGTTCTCTCGTGGATTTTTTTAATTATATTTAACTAAACGAATAAATTAAGACAATTCAGCTCAGCATGCTGGGAGATGAATTAGCTTATAGCAGTGAACAGAGCAGCCTGTCATCTCTTGATTAGTGGGAAAATTAAATGGGATTATCCGTGCAAAAAACAATTAACTATCTAACTACTTTTGCTTGTAAGACAGACAAAGATGCCTTGTCAAACATATTGTTGCCTGAGAGAAAATCCCTAAAAACACCTGGTCTTATGAAATAAAACAAAAATAATTGGCCTTTTTAGAATACTATTGCCCCAATCGCCTTTTTGTTTGTCTAATAAAAGGGAGATAACGACATAAATCACATAAAACTAAAGTATTTTTATGTCTTATATTTGTAGAGGTGAGTTTGAGAATTGCAGGTACGAGTCAAGATGTTTCTGTTTAAATGTGATTACATGTATCAGCTGCTGCATCATTTCATGCTTCAGGAGAGCATTAGTGCGGAGGTCTTGAAATGACTAAACAGATTATATCTCCCAGCTGGCCTGGGAGCGTTGAGGAAACTCTCAAGAAGAGTTGAAGGAAGCTGCTGGATAAAAGGACATCTGGCCTGTTTAGCTCACCCTGCTGTCGCTGCCAGTCTGACCCACAGAAGCAGCATGTTCACTGAAGGATGTCAGTGTTCAACTCTACAGTAACTCAATGGAATCTGTCACATTATCAGACATTAACAAACTAATGCACAGGACGCCATACCACAACCAAAACACAGATTTAAGAAGCATTCAAGTCTGCAAATCTTCGATGTTTACAAAGACTGAGGCAAATAAAATCCTCATGGAACCCTTTCTCCAACACATTGGATCTGGTTACATGTCAGTGTTGTCATATCCAGTTTACACAGAAAACATTTCTGTCAATCATCATTTGCAGCTATTTTACAAAAATGAAATGAACATTAAACGAATTTATGTCACTAATTACAATATGAATGAAACTGTGAGCTGTTGTGTTGAATTACCTCTTAGTGAAACGTTCTGTCACTAAGTTCAATCATAGTTTTTGAATATTTAGGACTTTTAATGTGAAAGGTAATAAGAGAAGTGATAGATCTGCTACATGCAGCTACTTTTGGTATCGGTTTTAATGGACAGGAAACTCGGAGCAGAAATTAAATACCCTGCATTTGGATGTTTTGTGCATTTTTAAAAAAGATACACCAGCAAATTGCACCAATTCTGCACAAAACATATTTTATTTATTCAAGTATTTCCATCTAAACTTACCGTTCATAGTCGCCATCATCAATAGCGGTGCCGAACTCAATGAGGCCTTCGTCCAGGGTGTATGTCACCGTGTTGACACCTTCTGTCACAATCACATCCGTCTTTCCATCGGCTCTTTCAAGATCTACAATGTCTCCCTGATACAAAAAAAAAAAAAAGATGTGAAACATATTTAAACTCAAAAAATAAAGTTAGATGTTGCTGTTATTACATAGTATTCCAGTCAGTTTGTATAAGAAATCTCCAACCACATGCACAAAGGTGACTGAAAAATCATTTTAACTACACACATTTTTCACATAACCTATTTGTTTATTATTTATTTTTTATTTGATGAAAAATGTAAAAAAGCATAATTTCCCACCACTATACTTGAAGAAGCTGCTCTTACTGGTTTTCATTTGTAACATTAACTGCAATGATGATTCCACAAACAAGTTTTTAAAGCTTACGGGAAGTAAAAGCAGATAAAAGTATTGATACAGAAACCACTAAATGTACTTAAAAGCCCTTCAGTAATGTACAGACTGTATCCAATCCACACATAAATACTGAATTAAGTCTCACCTTTACTGGGAACATGGTGATGCTCTCTGGACTGTCAATACTGTACCATATACAGAGATTCCCCCTGTTCTGGGCGACCACCACATCACTGCCGGGAACCCACTGGACGTAGGAGCAGAAACTCAGCAGTGTGGTTTTCACAGAGGTCTCTATGTCGTACAGATGGAGCTGAGGAAGAAGAGGAGGGACAGATTCATAGAAATCCTTACTCTTACTGTAACAGGGTCATTCATCAGTAATAGAACATGAAAAGATCCCACTGTTATTGGCGTCTCTTCTCTTACTAAATACTCTTACATAACTGTTCTTACATAACATGACATCAATGTTTTCAGTAAAAAATGTCATCCCTTCATCATTTTATCCCGTGCCATAACAGTGTTAAATATTACAATTAATCAAAAGAAATTTTTGATTTATAGCCAATGCTTAAGTCAAAGTGAATGATTGTGCAAAATTTAAAGACATTTCCTTTATGTTCACAAGGGTGAAGTTGTTCTTTAACCTTTTGTCCAGAATATGTCATCATTTCTTAATTACACATTTGTATAAGTTTTTTCTCCTCAAATGACGCGGCGACAGCTCATTAATGCAACAGCACACAGGAGTTTAATTTCTGTCCCACCGCTTTAGGAGTCAGGTTCTGTCACATTCATTCTGATGGGAGAAGTGAACGTGGTCACAGACTATGACAGCTTCTTTCACCCTATATTCAATATTGACTTTTCAAATGCCATTTTTCCACACTGAGACTAACAGAAAGCTGAATCAAGTGTTTGAGGCCTGTCTTTGTCTTAACTCACACCCTCGACAGATCTGGTTACACAAAACTCTTCTCAAGGAGGCAAAAAATGAGCAGAAATCCAGGGTGAATGGTAATTCTAGTGACATAAGAACAGTTCCTCGTACATAACATAATACTGTTATGTTATTATTCTGTTTAGCCTTCATTAATCTGCTTTCATCCATCCACACATTGTTCTAAATGCTTCTGAGTATGCCCACTGAGGAGACAGGAAGACAACTGTTTCATACCTTTGTTATAGAGGACTTTTGTCTTGAGTTACAACCAAAAATGAATCGTATGAGCTCACAATAACCTTGACCTTTGCAAAACAAAGTCTTAGCATATCTGCTGCTCACTGGATCAAACTTGATGTATCATGTTTATGAAAATCACACGTACTGATGGAAAACTTGTCTCCAGCTCTGGTTCTCACTAACACACAGGCATAAAAATCAGCGACTGCACTTATTTTCCAAGTCTCTGTCTTCACAAGTTAAAGGCTGAACACTTATTTATCTTAAACAAAATTGATTAACCTCACCCACTCCTGTGAATACTTTTGACTGCAATCTATTCCACATGGCTGTTGATGAGCTGAAGTTGTGGGATGTAAATTCTATAGGCAACAGTGGCTCCCATGCCGCTTAATATGTCTGTGTGTATGTGAGACAGAGGCTGCCTGCTGGTGTAATCAGCCACCTTAATATCCTTCCCACACCATTTTTTAATAATGCTCCTTCTATAGCTTCACCCTGGAGCTGTGCTGGCCAAGTTTTAATGCGATGAGACAGAGCTGCCTGTTGATGAGTTCACTTGAAAGCAAGTTTCAATTAAAACTTTTCTGTTGCTCAGCTCGATCAACGGAAACAGTTTTAAAAGGATCTTACTGCCAAATTTGTCAAAAAAAAGTGATAAAGTCAATATTCAAATGTGTTTTCGTCCAGTTATGACACTGCAGTCATGTTGCATATCACATTTTCATGCACCATCAGCACTGGATTAATGATGCAAGGACCAAAGTGCTCAGCAGAGAAGTCGATTAACACCACAGAGACTGAAAATACTGAAAAAAATCAGGACTCTAAGAATCTAAAATGTCAGCATCATTAACTTAAAAAAGCTGAAAGTGCATTAGACTGGAGAGTGTGATTTTAAGTTTTGCTATACTTTATGGATTCTTTGGAACTCCTTGAGGGATCTTTTTTCAAATTTGGCACAAACACTCACTTCGACTCAGTTAAATTTTACTGGTCAAAGATCAAAGGTTGCTATGATCTCAGAAAATAAAAACTATACTAAATCTTGAGTTATAAGTCATGTCAGTGACAGAAATACGACTCATCCATATAATCTCACAATCACCCAAACTCTAATGAGAGAAGAAGCTGGAATTAAATCCTAATCGCTAACACCTACCTTGTATATATCCTATATTGCCTGTAGCCTACTGTATATATCCTTATTTGTTGTACATATCTCTAATCTGGAGTATAGAGTAGCTTTTGTATATTTCAGTAGTTCTAGTAGCACTTTAGCAGCATATGTGCATTTAATATTTTATTCTGGAGCTTTTGCACATACCTACATTTTTCTTTAGCATTTTCTGTGATATTTTTATAGAGTCCTTTTTGCACAAACTGTTTTTGCTGCTAATACAACACAGCTGCCAAACTGATTTCCATTGTTCCTGTAACAGTGACAATAAATGTCTATTCTATTCTATTCTATTCTATAATCCTAATTGTTCACATCTGACAATTAAAACACACATGTCCAGAGTCAAACAGCCCAGAACCTACAAAAGAGGGAGAACACAACTGAGCTACTTTTAAAAACTGGATTAGCTTGATAGTGGCATCCAGATAAAGGTTAATAATCAGTTCAATCTCTAATCATCTTAAAGACCATTCCACTAAATGTCACAGATGACGTTTGTTACTTGGTGGAAGAAAGTACATTTGTCCTCAGTAGGTTATTGCATTTCTGTCACTATATCTTCATTTCACATAGTGTTGCAATATGTACAACCCATTTCATACAAACAATAAACAAAACAATCTTCAGTGATTTTTCAACAACCAATAATATAATTTCCATGATTTCACAACGTTTGGTGACATTATCTGAGCAAAAGAACTGAGACACATCACACCCACAGCTTGCAGGTCTTCCAATTCCTGTATATCTGAAATACTATCATGATAAAAATGTTCATGTTAATTGTTGTCAGTAATTATCATGAGGAATGTCAAATCATTTCTTTTGAGTTGAAAAATGATTTTCCAAACCAAACAGTTTGTGAAAATTATTTTTTATAGTCTGAATATTTCAGAAATCTAGAAATAGAACATATTATAATGACAAAAAAATAATGTTGAGTAAAATTAAATAAAAACAAACTCTGAAGCATTTTGTTATTATTTTAGTTGAATGTTAACAAAATAACCCCAAAGATAAAATAAATATATATATTGCACTTATAATATTTACAACATATAAGGACATTTCTCATAATCATTTTTAACCAAGCCCTCATTAGCAATGAAACACCTAAATTCAATGTATCTCAACAGTTGGTTTTTTTTTTCCCATATACTGTATATGAAGAGAAATGGCATTCAATTAATTATTGCATAGAAAATAAAAACGAACATTTGCATTATTTTTTATAATCACCTCATATTCAACTATTTTCCAAACGCTATAATAATACACTTGCAAAATTCTGCACAATGTATTATTTCTAGTCCAGTACCATCAGCAATAATACACATGATTTATTTACAGTGATCACTTTGCTCCTATTATAACCTATTACAGCTTCTTGCTTGAATATACTGCATCACCCTGCTTACATTATCACTATATATTAGAGACACACAGGTTTATTGGTTTGGATAATTCAACAAAAATAGATAGTGTCTGATTATAGTGACTAAGAGAAAAGTATGGCTAAAAGGAAAAAAAAATGCACCTTGATTTTTTTTTTTTCACAGTTAGCCTAATGTCTGATTCTACATTTATTTGCTGTTGAGTGACAGACATTTATTTTGCTGTTTAGTTTCTAATAGAGTGAAGAATGGTTAAAGTTTGTTGATTTTCAGTATAAACATTTTTGAGAGGGATGATATGGGCCTATCAATCAGATACGTTCTTTTCCTGCCTTTTCTAAGGTGTCATTCTATCAACCTTTAAGGCCCACTATGGTCAACCTCTATAACCAAATGTACTGAATCAAAACCTCTTTAGATATTTATTGTATGGAAATTCACACCTACACAACCTGCATTAGACTTAAAATGTAAAAAGAGGAACAGTTTTTTATTTACCACTGTTAATCAAAGCTCTTCCTGAAACCATTATATAAAATTTCACGGTCTACCTTTCTAACTCATTCTGTACATATGCACAACAAAAATAGAGCTGAAAGGAGAAATCTTCAACTGCCATTTATGTGTCATAACAACAGAAACTACAGCAGAAACTTCGAAGCCACTGGGGGATTCCCAATTACCAGAATCCTCCTCGTCTTTGCCAAAGGGCTTCGACATCAAACTGTTTCATTACCCCGCGGCAACGACTGACAACAGCTCACTGCCATTTTCATCCTGCACACAGCCTCTTAAAGCACCCCCATATGTAGAACTGGAATATTATTTATAGCTGTGGTGATATGACATTTTTAATACCTGTTCTAATGAGAAAGGATGAAGTTAAATGTATGGTTCTCTGTTCCAATCTAAGAAACATAGCTGAAAAATTAAAGGAAAAATCTGCTAAAACCAGAGAAAAAAAGGGAACATCTTTAACAAAATTAATATATTCTTAGCTTTTATGTGCAAACGATGTTTTTAACGAGACAAATACTTGCTTTTTTCCTCCTTTTTCTACAATTCAATCAGACACATATAGGCTACAAGCGTGTTATGCGTAGAAGACTAAAATGTGTTTGACACGAAAACAAGCTAGAAGCAGTAAAAACATTTAACACAAAAATATCTTTTTTCTTGGATAGACAATGTTTGTGGAAGTTTTGCACATTAAACTGCTGCTCATTTTCTTGATATATCAATTGATCTTTCAGCACGAAAAGCACAAATACCCCTTACAATTTCAAAGAAAATGCACTGCGGAATTATTAAAAGTCTACGTGATTCAAAGGAATCTAAAAAAGCAGCAAACATTTACATTTAAGAAGTTAATTCAACAGAACCAGTCAGTGTATTGGAAATAAAACCTTCATGTCAGCATCATATGTTTGAGAAAGAGCTGCTTGTACTGACCCTATCAAACACAAATCTGTCAAAAGGCTCTAAAACTCAAAAGTTGCAGCTTTGATCTTTATAAAGCTGGTTAGTAATTTCATCAGTTACTTCATGCTGTTATTATTTTACATTAGTTTTAATAAAATGACATTCTGTGGCTTTAAGAATGCAGGAAAACTCCCACTGTTTGGAGGTAACACACTGTAGATCAAAGAAGGAGAAATAGTTTCTATGAACCAGGTCTTATTTAGGTGAAGTCATAATGATAGTGTAGTTATTCTCTGTTGTGTCCCCTACAGATAACATAATATACATTTAAGTTTAGATATCACTCATTTAAGCTGAGAATTTATACTAAAACAGGAATTATTGGATTAGAACCAGGCTGCAATGATTATTTTCACTGTTGATTAATTTCTCCTCTTGATTATTGTTGTTTGTAATGTTTCAACATTAATGTAATTTCAATGATTGACCACAACCTTTAAGTGCATGAATAAAAGTGGAGTGGTTAATTATCAGCAGAAAATTAAACAGCAGTCTTTTCATTCTCTGGCTGTCAGTTAAGGATCGCAACTGCTGATTTGCAAATTAATCCCTTAGTGTTGATTCTCTTAATTAATCGATTCATTGTTTGTAAAATGTCAGACAATGGTAAGAAAATGTCTCCAAAACCACAATATGGTGTTTCGTTTGGTCCAGAATCTAAAGCTATTATTCTGTTTACTGTCACAGAGGAGGAAGCAAACCAGAAAATATTCACATTTAAGAGACTTTAATTAGAGAAATGCAAGGTTTTTTCTTTAAAACTTACTTCAACCAATTAAAAATCAATGAACAAAATTGTTGGCATTTAACAGACAAAAATTAAACTATTAATCAGTGCTGGTCTAAATTGGAGGTACTGTATTTCCTCAAATAGTGGCCTCTCAGGTTCAAATGGAACCAGGCGGTTTCTATTAGTCAGCCCTTTAATTCATAATTTCCTCTGCTTTAATATCCAGAAATGGCCACATTTACAACGAAACCTCATTTTCAATATTACAAGTATGGCACTGTCTTTTTCTACAAATGCAACACTTCCTTTACCCTTTCAAAATAAGAGCATTATTCAACAGAGCCATCCATTATTGAGTAAACACTGCCATTTTGCCGCACTTGAAAATATCTATAAAATTACAATTTTGCTGAAAAAAAAGACAAAAAGACAAACACCTGCAGTGACTTAGAAGGCACTTCAGACTAGTGAAGTAGAACAACAAACAAATGGATTATACTGTTGAATGAATTAAATTAAACCTGTAAGTGACTGTTGTACTTAACTGGTAGCACATTGTGTGACAGGTACCAGAAGTTTATCCACATTCATTTTTAGCCATCATTAGAGACCTGTCTTGTTATTGTGTCCTGGTTTTTATTTGAAAAAATACAGTATTAATGATTCTCGATCAAACTGCACCTCACTGGTGGAAATAAAACAATGGGAGATCTACAGTTTGCAATCACATAAATATAATTAAAAACCTTTTCATGAATAATGATTATTTACAGATTTGTACAGCTTATGGAGCCCCTGCGGTGAAATGCATCCAATTAAGCTGTGGATGTCAAAAAAGGCGCAACAAGTGCAGCAAAAATGTGTTTTTAGTTGGTGACATGGATATAAGTTTCGACTTACTTACTAGCGTACTAATCACCACCTTGTCTATCATCTGCTCTGTCTGCCTTGCTGCCTCTGGCCTCTCTGTCACTGTTTCCACTCTTTCAGTCCCTCAGGGTGCTGAGGCTTCACTCTTACCCGCAGCTTCTTGTCCCTGAAAAGCAGTTTGCGTCCGGTTTCATTGAGCTCCAGCCAGTCAATCTTGGAGTCGTGGCTGATGGTTCCCAGATTGTAGCCTCCGGCCAAGTCCACTGGGGGGATGAACAGACGAGATGACTGAGCAGCAGTCACACTGCCAGAGGACCAAAATATCCGGCTTATTTTATACAAGCTTAGATTTAAACCTGTCTCTTTTATTAATTATCCAGGCTGTAGAGGACAGTGTGAGCCGTTTCTGTCCACTAAACCCTTACCTGTGCTGGAATCACGTTGATATAATTGGTCTTCTCTCTATAAACTAGCTGCCTAAGCATACTAAATTATTTATGGGAAGGAAAAACATTATAAAGGCAACATCGTCATCATTCTGTTGTGCTCAGATGTGCCTTGTTGAATTACAAAAGCTTCAGATTGAAGGGCTCTCAAATCACAAGCATCTCAACAACCCTTCAATGCAAAATTAATTTTAAACATGGAGGAGCAGGCACTGGTGACTCAAGGCACCGGCATAAAGTCAATCTAATAATAGCTTTACCTTAGTTTGATCAGTGTGTGCAAGTAACTAATTAAAATGGAGTATAAGTGTCATTGCATTACAAAATAAACAAACTATTTACATCAGAATAATGTAATTAAATAAGGGTTACCTTTTAATCAATGGGTTTGAACTTGCAAAAGAGTTACATTATTTTTGGCATAAATTAAGTATTAGAAATTCATCCTTTTTCCATCTCAAATCAGAAAAGGACTACATAATCAGATATTGCCTATATAACACTCTCAGAGTTAACATTAACGCTCACCTAGTGTTTATATATGTGAACCAGTTTTAAATTAACACTATATTTATATAATTCTAATTGGTCTTACATTAAAATTACTCTTTAGACAGTGTTAATAATGGTGATTATAACTCTTCAATAGTGTTACATTTCTGGTTTATAACAGCTCTTAAAGGAGCTTTATCCCTTTCACTAGGACAGTGTTGTTCACCACCATATTAACTGTCTGCACTGCATATCACTGTGACCTGACATTAATATTGATCAATTGGTCCAAAGGAGGCACAGGGACGCCAACGCCAGAAACAACTTGTAGACGAAGAGCTTTTAAAAATTATACATTTACATTATTTTCATAACGTAATGGAAGTAGTTATATTTTTAACAAGATAACCAGTAATGTGAAACTCGACAACATTTTAAAAGTAACCTTCCCAACAATGTATATGATCATACAACACCGCCGTACCCCACCCATGTACAAATACACAAACCCTTACCGACAGCGATAGTCTTTAAATCAATCAGATATGCAAGTTTCTTGTTGTCGTCAACTCCTCTCTGCCTCCTCTCATTCAGACGGACACTAGACACACAAAAACATATTTTATGAAAAAACACTGGCCCGTGTAACATCAGTGATTAAACACACACGTACTGAGTCTATCATCAGCTGAGTGTAATTGACCTCAGCTGCTGATGGACATATATGAAATCCCAGGATAACCCTGAACATGATGCTGTCGTGCTACAGTGTCCAGCCACAGGCGAAAGAACCCTGAAACCTGCTACTCGCCTCCACAGCAGTCGACCATTATCCAGTCACTGAGGGACTGTCAGTTTTGACACTTTTGACAGGTCTGAATATATTAACATGGATCTGTGCTGACTGGCAGGCTGAATGCAGCAGGTTTTATCTGAGATGAAAACACTGACCTGCTGCAGAAAATATAGCTCAATACTGCCACCTACAGGATGTACACACAATGACAATAAAGGCTATTCTATTCTATTCTATATGCAGCTTTTAAAGAACAGGGACAAACAGGCAGAGCTGTGAACTAACCAACATCTCATATCCTCGCATATTCGGATAATAATACTAATGATTATTTTCATTGTTGGTTAAACTGTTGACTATTTCAATTTATTTGATCTATAAAATGTCTGAAAATGCTGAAAAAGTCTCACAAAAGCTTCCATGGTGACAAAACTTTTTTCTACTTTTGGCATAATTTTCTTTAACCCTGCTACAATCAATCTTGAAATGTTTATTAAAAGCTAATTCGAGAGCTGAAACTGGTAAATGAATGTTTAGAAAGGGTTTTTACTCGCTGATCCTTTTCTTTTGTCTCCTAAAATTTTACTTGATTAAAGACTAATGAAAAATAAAAAATAAATCTTGAGTTATTTTCAAGTGTAATATTCAGCCAGTTGATTGGGATACATGATTAGTGGCTTTTCTTTGGAACCAGATAAACCTCCTGATGTGTTTTATTCAAATAATACTGAACTACCTTTGAAAAATGTGGTGTTTTATGAAAGTGATTCTACCTGATTAAGTGAGGGTTCATAAATTCCGTTCTGACTGATCCCAGTATCTCATTGTTGCTGTATTCGACCAGGCTCAGCTCCCCAGCATTAAAAATCATACACACCTGAAAACACAGTAAATAGAATTAAGTGGTCAACAATGAATCCGGTTCAGCAAGTCATTTCATACTAACTCATGTAGAAACTCAGAACCATACCAGCATCTCCACTAGTTTTCACTTTCTTGAATTCAACTTTTCATTCACTACAGAGTTAATATATTTTGTATCTGCAGGTTCTTTGGTTCTTAGCACAAAGAAACATAGACTATTATTTCACAATGTTAAGCTTTTTTGAAGTAATTTCTGATATCAACTAGAAGCATTAGAAAACAATAAAGCACATCTAGACACATAACATGATCTAAGAGCAAAAAATAAATAAATAAATGGAATTTGCAAGGTTCGGTGAAATTTTTATTTAGATCCATGATATGTTGTGAATTCTGAATGAATTGCTATAGGATGACCACATGCACACAGTTAAGATACAACTTTAATATAACCTCCTGGGAATGGGTTATTATATTCTATTTAACCTTTAGTAATCATGACTGCAACAACAATCTGGCAAAATTTGTCTTCAGCTTTAAGAAAAAGCCTCCACCAAGAAAAAAAAATAATATGTGGGAACCTACTGAGTCATTTTCAAAGAAGAACTTTTCATTTCCGCCTGAACCGGGCCACGGCACCTAAAAGAGATGCAGAAGAATCAAGACCTTAAATCAAAATATAGTAACAGTCACAGAGATGCAGTTTGGGTTTAATAGAGTTTCAGTGATAGATGTCATACACACGTCTGTTCAATCCTACCTCGCTCAGTTTGTTGGTCAGCAGGTCTCCCAGAAGCAGAGTATCAGAGGTATGAGCCACCAGGTATCGATCTTTGCCCATGATTTTGACTTCTTCAATCTCGTAGCCATAGTAGGACTTGAGAACCACACGTGTTCCTGAGGAGAGGTTCCTCACTATCACCTGAGAGATGAGACAGGGTGGAGAAGGACACAAAAAAGAGCCTTTTATATCTAACAATGACAAGTTCATCCGTTTACTCAGGTACTCTTTCTTTCCCTCTGCCATCAGGCTCCTTAACAGCTACAATAGCCACACACAGCTTTCCCCATGGCCTTGGCTTGATCATCCCAGAGCTTTGCCTTCTTGTCCACCCTTCGGCTGTCAGTCTTTTTGATATCCCAGAGGATGGCGTTCTCGCAAAGGAAACTGCACATGAGCTGCTCCTCTTGGACATCAAGACAAAACTGTGTCTTTTTGGCCGTCTTCTTCTTGGCTGGGCTTGGCTGAGAGGAGGTGGAGGCCACGGGCGCAGCCACCGATAACACTGACGATGCCCAAGAGGCGTCGGAACCTGCATCATCTCCATCAGAGAGTGAGGGTGTGGGTGATGATGGATCCTCCTTGCGTCCTCGTCCACAGCCAGAAGACTTCTTGGCAGCGTTCTTCCGAGTTTTGTTCAGCATGACGGTGATGCTGACACAGCGATGTCTACTGCGGGATTTGAATCCTCGCAGCAGCTTTTTTATTGGCTACGACACAGACAACACGCTGAGCTTTCATTGGTATAAGTTATCTATAAGTTACTGAAGCTATCTGTGTAAGCTACATATACACCCACAGTTTTTTAAAAACACTGACAGTTCAGCTTATGCCAGCATTTTAGATTTTTTTTTTTCATCTGCCTACATCGTCAAGGTGTGACAGCACCTTCATCAGCTTGAATTATCCATTACCACTATAGAAGTAAACACTGAAGCATATAGCAACAATCAAATCTTGGAAATAGTATTTATGTGTGTGGGAAAAAATCCAAAGGAGAACATGGATCGGGTTCTGGCCCAGGAATACAGCCAGTTCTGCAAAAACAGCTTGCTATTTGTATTTCTCTTAAATAAAAGGTGTAGATTAATGTAATTTTTTGCTGCATTTGTATTGGTTTGTTAGTCATCGTAGGTTGTAGCAGTAGTCTGACAACTAGTGATAGCATGCTGTATATATTATGATACGGTCATATTTTTGTCTGAGGCTGTTTTTGGTGGTAAGACTGTCATGACAGCCATTCAGAGTCACAACTAAAAATACTGGCACATTTGTATCACACTGGGCATCTTTTTTCTGGGATCACCCAAAACTGCCCACATTTAGACAACTTTTCTTAGTGCATGATTGTTTTTTGTTTTTTTACCTGGCTCAGTCCAACGTAGGTCATCTCAAACTTGTTCTTATAGATTGCCCTCCTCAAGCAGCAGTCAAACAGCTCCACTCCACCACACAGCGTTCCCTATAAACACACATGCAAGCATATGAAACCACATCATCATGTTTGCTGTGATATTATATTGTTATTGAATGTGTGCCATGCTGCTGCTACACTGTAATTTCCCAGCTTGGGATAAATAAAGTACATTTGTCTGTCTGTCTGTCTATCTATCTATTAGTTCACACAGCATTTATTACGTGCTATTAGTGCAAGATTAATCAGTGGCAAATATTGCACTTAATTTTTTTCTTTAACATACAAACACCTATGACAAAAAACTTCCCAGTTCACAGTATTGTTATATCAGGATACGATACAACACAGCGATGCAAATGTAAATACCTTCCACACTTTCAGCATTTGATGTTATATATTTGTTATATTTTCCACTAAATATAAGTTTCAAGTGATTTTGTGCTTAAGTCCACTGGGTGAAAAGGTGAACAAAAAAGTGAAAAAATAAAAGCAGAATGGTTAAAGTTGTCATATTGACATTTAAGGTGCATCTACTGCTTCACAACGCCAACTCAAGCACTGAAACAACAGACAAAAAAACCCACTATACTCTGAATGTTGCCAGCAGTATCTTCACAGTGCAGCGAATTGAATATTTTTCTATTGGTTTCTTTATTTGTGATGCATTGGCAAAGGACCCTTAGAAAATGACTGCAAAATGCCTGCAGGAGATGAAAGTTTGTACCAGGTTTTACAATATCTCAGCTTGTTAATTTACACATAGAATGAGAAAGGCAGGTCTGAACAGGGCCTAGCATTGACTCATGGTTCAGATAAAGTGAAAGTATTTACAGCGCAGAGGCGTGATCCATCTTTCTTCCAGGCCAGGCTTGTGATGGTGTAGAGGTTCAGAATCTCTTTCGGTTTAGCTTCATCCCACACACCTCTTCTTGGCGCCCAGTTAAACACCCGCAATCTGGATAAAACACCAGAAGAGAGATGACAAAATCCCACCGATCAGTTCCTTTTGAGCAGATAGGTGACAACTTGTATCCAAAAAGCTGACACACTGACCGGTCGTAGCTGCCGAACACCACAGACTGCCCACTGGGGCTGGTGGCGGCCACTGTGAACTCCCTCTCCGTGGGGTCCCGGGTGTAGTCGAAGGTCTGCAGGATGTGACCCTCTCTGCCGTAGGCTAACACCTTCTTGTCGCAGCCGGCCACCATGATGCTGTTTGCGCCCCAGGCCAGGGCGTAGGGTGGGCTGGGGTGCATCAGCAGCTTTCCCTGAGCGTGTCGGGGTGAGAATGGGCATTAAAAGACAAACTTTTTAGATACTTTATCATTTAAATAAAGTGACAAATGAAGATAGAACAAGTACCTGAGACTCCCCTGAGCCTTCATCATCAAAGAAGTAACGTACAACTGTTCCATCAGCGTGGCCAGACAGGATGCCTTTACCAGAAACACTGACACAAAGCAAATAACACTCAGTCCACTCAACTACCACCACTTTAACACCTCTTTGTGTGTTTCCTGTCCAGTGAAAACCACGTATCTCTCACTGCGTTGATTTCTAATGTTTGTGATAAACTGAACAATGAAATGTTCCTTAATGGTTTGAGTCTCTGAATCAGAATAAACTTTTTAAACCCCTTTCATATTCAGTGGAAAATGCATCACCACAAAGAAAGAACCAGGCTTTTGTTCTGGGCTCATGAAAAGTTGACTTCTGAGAGACACATGATTCTCAGAGGACAGTAACGCTACAATAGAAAAATAGGATAATTTATATACATAACAAAATTGCCTATTCCTTTTTTTCATTTTTGTTCAGTTTACAAAATAAAATATAACTGTGTATTAATGTTGCTGGTAATATTGTAATTTTTTTGTCTCCTACAGAGATTCTGATTATTTCAATAAAAAAACAAGAAAACACCAAGCTATTTTTCAGGGGGGGTTGCATATAACTATATGACAATGTAAATGAATTTGATGCATCACAGTAGATTAAACTACCAAAATAGTATGAAGTAGTTCAAATAAGTTAAACCTTAGATACGTGCAGCAGTAAAATGCAACACACATATGAATTAACTATCCAAAAACATAATTTATGTCTGTATATTATAGGAATATATGTTATGCAATTACTTAGATGCCAGTGAAACCACACAGGACTCTGTGCCGTAGATGGTTGATGATTTGTTCGTCTGTGTGTTGGCAAGACGAACCTGTAAAAAGAGTCAGAAACATTAAAATTAAGTCAAAGAAACAGGGATGTTTTCACACCTTTGGTATCTATATGGTGTCACTTAGCTGTGTAAATGTGTATTTCTCTGTGCAAAAATTGGAACCTATGTATTGTGTTGCTGTGAAAACCTTTTTTTGCACTTAATGTATAAAAGACAAAAGGGTAACAACTTGTATTATTTTAGACTTGTATATAGATGTGATTTATTAAATTATATGCAATAATAATATCTACTTTCTCTGTAAGTCACTAAAATTATCTTACTCTCAGTGTAAGAATGTACCTTCATTATCTACACTTCAGCTGTCCTCATCACCCCATGACAACTTTTGAAACCACAATTGATATGTCTATGTTCACCATTCCTACAGTCAGAAGACCAACATGTTCAAGGCCCCTTCAGACTGGAAAAACTTGCCTCCAAACATATAAAACTTGACATCATTTCAAATAGAGAAAGTAGAGGAAGTTAAATTCTAATACTATGAGAGGTCCAGCTGTCCGTCTGCTCCTGTCATATTTTCTACCTTCAGTAACTGTACAAAATATAGTATATAATACAAAATATACATGAAATGTCGTATTCAGGCTTAGAAAAGTAGGCTGACATCACCTTGCCATCAACTAATCCATACACAATTGCATGTTCTGCAGGCCAAAGCAAACACGTCACAGCACTCTGTAACATAAATAAAATAACATTGTCAGGGAATAGATAATGGATGCTGCAGGTATGACAAAAATAAGAAATTAAACTGCCGTTGACGTCAGGATTATAGGTATTTATCTAAAGGCAAAAGATGATCCTGATCAGATTATTTCCAAAACATGGAAGGATTAAGAAGTAAACACTGAAAAAGCAAAAAGAAGAAACTACATCATGTTTACAACATTTACACCACCGAAGGCTTCATATCTAACCTAACATCAGTGATTATCTCCTAAGTAATGTGTTGTTCATATTTACTCACAGTCTGAACAAATTTGTTGCAAATGGCTTTCTTGTCACCCCTAGAAGAGAAGATAAAATGGATCAAATCTGTTTGTATACACAGATTCATTAACCACAAAAAAAAAAAAAAAAAAAAAACAGTATGGAAAACATTATCAGCCAAAAGGTATTACCACTCCTCTCCAATTCTGTAGACAAAGATGATGTTGTCAGACTGCCCGATGGCGATTTTGGTCGAGTCCGGTGAAAACACCATGTCGTTGACAACATAGCTCTGTTTTCCGTACTGACAGAAGATTAGAAACGCATTATTGTGATAATACAATCTGCATGTTCCTCCAAAAACTCATTAATGTTCCTATGATACAAAAACAGGCGCTGACATATCAAGAATGGCACTAAAGTTTACTTTAACAATAAACAGCGATCGCTATCATTTATTTATTTTATGATGACCATTGCTTCATAAAACGATGAATGTTACATTTGTGTTTTATTGGTCTGTTGTTATTTTTATAGGTTTTCATTTCAGCTTTTTAATGACTCGAGAATGGTGCAATACTAAAGAAATTTTACTTAGTTACAGTATACTACTACTATATAATATGTCTGACAAAAAATATGAGCATCAGAAATACAGTAGTAGTTTAGAGACATTCAAACACTTTTTAAAGTCCTGTATCCTTATGTGTTCACCATTACCAACACAACTGCACAGCCATTACTATTGCATCTTTAGTGCAAAACGCACTGACACTGCAAAATAAATTATTCCAGAACAGAACAGCACTAATAGTCAAGATGTTATTTGTTGAATGGTACCATGGTTGTATTTGTTGTGTGAATTATAACTATGCTTTTCTCTGAGTAACTACTTTATTTCCTAAAGGTGGATTAATTTATGATGTTGATTTTCTGTTTTAGGAGAGAGACCCTTTGGTATGACCATAGCTAAAAGTGGTGTCATAAGAGCATGGAAATTCAGTTTTGCATGTTTCCTAGTTCCTTAAGATCTGAAGACACTTAGTAGAACACATTAGGATGCAGAACCGATGATATAACACTAGTATTCTGTATTGCACTGTGCTTTTCAGAGGTTTAACAGGCTTTGTGCTGGGATTTCCTTAAACATGGACTGAAATTCACTCGTGGACATTTCAGACAGTGTATGATTGGCATTGATGTTGACTCTGTGAACTTTCTAGGTTTATTTTCCAGAAAAATTCATAATAGAAATACTCTGGGGGGGTTTTTAACTCAGCTGAGATGACACAAGAAACCCTTAATGTCTCACCGGGATTATCATCGTTCCCCAATATTTGGTGGCATTTGAATTAAATATTATTACTGTCCATGTCTTCCTGTCTTACCTTTGAGTCTAGGGGTTTGGTGGAGAACTTGTCTCTCCTCTCTCCTTGCTCATCGTAGAGTAGTACCACCCTGTCTACAGTGCAAACTGCAAACTTAGTGTTATTCGGTGCCCAGGCCATGCATGTCACTTTTGCTGCACCCTCCTATAAATGAAGAAAAAAACAGTCAGTCAAAGGTGGAAAATGTCATATTTCTCAAAATTTTCAAATAACCCTCATGCATGAGGCATCTGTTTAATTGAATTACAGAATGTTCTTTTACTTTTACAAACCTCTCAGCTTGAGGAAGACTCAAAATATGTATATTGATATTGTCCTGCTAGAAATGTTCAAGGTGCTTTAGGTAATTATCTGTGGTACTTTATAAATTATGTGCTTGAATAACTTCTAAAATGATCAGTCTGAAATCCACATCTATAGCTTTTCATAAAAACCTTAATGAGTAGAAAAAGACTTAATACATTTCAAAATAGTCTCTGATTTTAGGATTTAGATCTTTTCTTCATTTTTAACATTAACATGAATTAACATTAAATTAATGTAAAATGAAATATGAGTTCTTCACCAGGATAGAGACAAGGTAAAAGACAGTTATACAGGACCTTCTTGTCTTTATTCTTTGTCTGTCTTACAAAGTCATAAGTTCCATATACATATGTTAAGATTACAATAAATCCCTCTGACAGACGCTTTGCATTATGTTAAAATTAACTATATTAGACAAATTTCTATTATTATACAATAAGCATTTTCTACAGTAATTAGCTTGCACCTAACAGAGCAACTACCTTCCATCAAGACATTTCATTATCTTGTAAAAGACACTGGTTGACCCAAAACTGTTTTACTGTTACAGCTTGCATAAGTAATTATAAGTTCTGCTCTGGATCAAATCAGACGCTAATTTGGTACATATTAGCAGCAATAATACACAACAAGGTAATGCAGACGCAAGATATGCTTTTATTTGTAAACCTCTGTATCTGATTCACACGAAGCCCGGCACTTTTAATGATTTCAATGTCAAAATAAGTTTAACGAGCTTAAAACCTTTGTACGTCTCAGTTTCATAGCTAACTGGTCTGTCTTCAGCATCTGCTAACGTTAGCTAACATTTCACTGAACGCACCTGGGGGGTTAAAAGTGTCTTTAGATGCTTCAGTTGCATTTCTGGAAGTCTTCTGGAAGCTCAGATGAATATACAAAAGAACGCACTGTGTTATTAGTGCGAAAAAGTTTAGTGCAACCTTTAGATTATGGTAATTTTGGTGTCCATTTCCAAGCTAGCAGCTAGCAAAGAGGACATCTTTGTAGTAAACATAACTGTGATCTCCTTAGTTACCGCCGGGGCGGGGACATAGGATGCCTTCACAAAATGTGGGAAATGAGGGTACACCAAGACGACGTTTTAAAAAATCGGAAGTAACTTATTTTTAGGCTGCGAATGTCAAAATTGCTAAGTCTACGTAGATTCGAGACAAACACTAAGACATTGATCGATATTTGAGATGGTCCACGCAGTCTTTATAAAGTTTTTTTTTTTTTTTATCAGTCACGCGTTTTATCATACGGTTTGGAAACCCAGTAAGGTATTATTTGTGTTTTAATCGATCCTAAATAAGATTATTTTTTTACACATAAGAGGTGGTGTCGTTTGGTTTAAAAGGTACAGAAGCAGTGAGGAAAAGGAAACGTTTCTGGAGATGCCGGGGATTGAACCCGGGGCCTCATACATGCAAAGCATGCGCTCTACCACTGAGCTACATCCCCTCCACTGATCTGCCAAAGAAACGCAACTGTCTTATTACTGCTTGGTTTCTTCAATTCTTCAATTTTGTATTTATATATTATGTAGATTCAATTGCTGGGGACAATACTGAGCAGCATCTGTTCAAAATAGAAAAAAAAGACAAAAACAGAAGTCCACGCAGTTGTGTTCAAGAACACCCCTTCATGCCAAATGTAAACATTTGTACATAAGACATAACACAAGTCTGATACTTTTCTATTTACTTTTTGTTTATTTTTTTTCTCCACTGTCTGTTAGGTACAAAAGAAAAATGAAACTGTAAAAAGACGCAGACTATATATGTAATGCTGCTTTGTAGTCGTTCATTATTTATTTATAGATTTATTACTTTGCCAATTCATCCGCATAAATAAATAATCAAGAATCTGTTTTGTTTGTTTGTTTGTTTTTTCTAAACTACAGCTTAATCTAGCCACATTTCGTGTTAACCTAGTTTCTTGGCTACCACCCGTTACCATTTTACGAGTAAAGCTACCAGGAAAAGAAGTATTCCAGCTGTTAGAAGTTGCGGTGGCGGTGTACGCCTCCCTCAACGTGGTGACGTCAAAGAAACGCACAACCACGTGTGAAGTTTACAGAGTTGACCGGAAACAGATGAGTCTGATAGTAGAATAAAAGGGCTAGACTTGTGTTGGCCTCCATAATCTTAATAATAGACCAATAACTTTAAGATGGACAACCAGAATACAAATAAATATGACACTGGATTATTTCATGGACAAAGTACTGATTTTGTATTTTCAAAGAAGAGTTCAGGATAAGTCAGGCCTTTGACACAGTCCTTTCTTGGTGTAGCATCTAGTGGAAGTCAGTGTGGAACCAGTGTGGAAGTGTCAAATAGTGCACTTATCTTGAAAGTTTACTGGAGACTGATTCCACAAGGTAGTCAATCCCAGCCCAACCCCCCCCCAAAAAAAAAGTGAAATGCTTGACTTCATCAATAATAACCATTTAAAAAATGGTCTATGGTGGCTCAGTGACAACATTCATAATAAATGAATGTTATATTATAAAAGGGAAATGGACTCTGTTTGTGTGTATGTGTGTGTCTCAGGATTCACACAAAAACTGGACAGAACTGACTGCTGCAGTTTGGCATATTTAAGTATTTTTGGTCAAGGAAGAGACTAGTAAAAAGGGCAAGTTGATAGGACTAATAGTTTGGGAGATATTAGTAATTTTGGAAAACAATTGGCTTGCTATGCCCAGAACGCTTTGGCGGTCACTGCAGGAAAAATGCAGTACAGCACGCATGAACACACAACAAACACCCGTGCTGGAGGACCAGGATGCTGGCCCTCAGGGTTGGGATGTAGATTTTAAAAACAGCCCCCCTTTTTACATCCCACCCTCTGTATTAGCAATGATGAAGTCCAGGAGGTGGAAGATAACTTTCACAATTCAAACAGTTGTAACTGAAATAAACCATCATATGTAAAATAATAATTTACCAAACAATTTTTATCTAAGTACTTATAAAATATAGACTAACATCTTTCCCCAAAAGTCAGCTCTTCCTAGCATAAAAACTACCACATCTAGAACCCATGGTTCCCCACAGGTCAACGCACCAGTGTCAATATAACTCAAATAGTTATGTTGCCCAAACATGTGCGTATAATTAAAGGAGTGGCCACTGTGGCTGACCAGTGGGTTTGAATTGATAGCTAGCCTTAGCTTAGCTGCTAGGTTTAGTTTGTTTGATAAAAGTCATTCTCTATGATTGGAAGCGGCTGTCACAGTTGTGTAAAGAGTTACACTAACAAGGCCTGTCTGAGCACCAGTATGCACCAGTATATACCAGTATGTACCAGTATATACCAGTATATA